>JANHGL010026150.1:45823-62312 GCA_024611195.1 Ceyx melanurus | reverse complement strand
CTTCCAGGACAGGCTAAGGGAGCTGGGATTGTTCAGCCTGGAGAAGAGAAGGCTCCAGGACACCTTAGAGCACCTGCCAGTGCCTGAAGGGAGCTGATCCAAAGCCTGGAGACGGGCTGTTTCCAAAGGCCTGGAGTGAAAGGCCATGGGGCAATGGTTGAAATGAGAAAGGAGTGGATTGAGATGAGAATTAAGGCAGAAGTTCTTTCCCAACAGAATGGTGGCCACTGGCACAGGGTGCCCAGGGAGGTGGTGGAGGCCCCATCCCTGGAGCCATTCCAAGTGGGGCTTGAGGAGGCTCTGAGCACCCTGCTCTAGTTGCAGGTGTCCCTGCTCTCAGCAGGGGTTGGACTGGTTGAGCTCTGGAGCTCCCTTTCATTCCAGACATTGCTAGGATTCTAAAAAATTCCATGTGTATCTCAGCCTTTGATTACCTGAGTTTACAGTGTTGTATGAGAACTTCTGGTTTTGTCTTTAAGAATTTCTGTCCAGGTTTTGTTGGTGGAGCACTAAAAAAAGCCTTTGACTGTGTTGGATATTAAAAGTTGTTGTGAAAGAGGCTTGTAGGAGGATTAGTTTAGATGGGTGTTGCTTAATTTTCTGTACTCATCAGAAAACATACCTTTCTTATCTTTACAGATGCTTGGACTTGATGGATCTCTGGTTTTTTTAGTAAGTGAAATCCTGCATTCTGAGTATTTGTAGAAGGGTTTTTTTAAAAGTAAACTGTATTGTTTAAAATTGTATTGTTCCCTTTCAAGTCCATATTTTCATATGATCATGTTCTTTAAAGAGACTTTCATATGACATCATATTTGAGCAAACTTTAGTTCACAGAGTTGTGTGTAGCATAGAAATGGAATTTCTTAAAACACAGGTAACTTCGGTTCACACTTTTTTTCCACTATAAAAAAAGGAATTAAACATTGGATCTGCCACATCACTTACTGAGAAGTCATTCATGCATTTAAAGAGAGAAAAAGCTCTGTGCTCTCTTCCAGCAATATAAATTTTACTATGTATAAGAAATATAATTCTTAAATATGAATGTGTTTATTAGGTACTGTGGTGGATAAATGTCTCATATTTTAATGGCTCATCTTTAATGTAGCTTATTATGTCATTAGTCATTGACTTGGGAATTTTAATTCTTTTTATATTAATATTGAATGTGCTTATGGCTGAGTTGACAGCTAAAATTAATACATGGTGTCATTTTTAGAGAGAGCTGTCAGTGAACAGGTTTCTTGTGACAAAATCTGCTAGTTAAATTTCACATTTTCTCATTTGTAAAACCAATATCCAAATGCATTCGGTGTAATTGCATTTAGGGGTGGAACTATTTATATTCATTTTAGAATTTGTACATAATAAGAGTGTTAAAGCAATTAGAAGTGCTCTTACCTAGGTAAATGTCCATGAATGCAAGCAGGTGATTTCATGATTTTGTTCTTTGTGTTAGAATAAATTACTTGTCCCTAACATGAGATGTTCAAGTTCTGGTAATAATAGGCAGTTTATATAAGAAGTTTAGATACAAAAATGAAGGCACTTCTTTAAATGGCTGGTATTTATGTACTGTTTCCTTGTCTTCTGTGCAGGAACATGTGTTTTGGGTGGTATCTTTAAATACGTTGTTCATACTCGTGTTTGGTAAGTTTGCTCTGAGATCCTGATATTCAAGTGATAATGCAAGTGAATTTTAGTGCAGTTCTCTCAGAAGAAATAAAATAGGTGACATCTGAAAATAGAGTCATAGAATAACTGGGACTATGATAGTAAATGTTTATTGTTTCTGGTTTTGTCATTTAAGTGAATAGGTATAAAACAGGGAATCTATCAAAAGCTTAATAAAGGCAACCAAAGCACAGAAAATAGTAATTCTTTGGAATACTGTTAAAGGAGGAGCTTCCAGCAGTTTAATTCCTGAGCAACTGCAGTAATGTCAGGAATGTTTCGGATGTTTTTTCTCTTTTTTCACTAGTTTTTTCACTTTTTCCAACAAGAATCCATTCTTTGAGCTCAAAATTGGGAGGGGAGCAGGGCACGTGAGAACAGAGCTGAATGTGTAGAATTGTCAAATACACTTCTATTTTGTATCCACAATTACTTTGGAACAGCTTTCCTTCATACCACTTTGGAACGTAAATTTTAGCAAATATAGATGTATATTTAGTGCTGCATTTTGCTTTATTTTTATGTCTCCTTCCTGTAGATGCTGAAGCTGAAACTTTTAACGTTTGCAAGACTATTTCTAGTACAAGATAGGAGTATTTCCATGTTTTGATTCCATGTATTAGAGATATACATGCTAGGCTACGAAAATTACTTGCATATGAATGTGTCATATCTGAACAAACAAAAAAAATTCCTCAAATTATTGGTATATATTCCTCAATCATTTGAGCCCTGAAAGAAAAGGGTAAAATGCCAGCATTCTTGTAAATAGTAGTAAGGTCACCCCTCAGTGTTTTGGGAATTCCTGTTTCATATTTGCTGCTTGTAACATGAAGGGTAAATCTGCATTTCTCTTGTTTTACAGCAGAAAAGGGGGTAAGAAATTTAGAACTTGAATTTTTAAATTTTTTTTTTAAGAACCACCTGAGAGGCATTAGAGCATTTTCTACACTTGAAGGGATACCAGGCAGAAAATGTCACTTGCTTAAACTACCTGTTTGAAAAGAGATAAAGTTGCTTTATTTTATTGAGTGGTCTTTCCTGACAGAAGAGTTTCAGCTTTCAAAACTGATGACATAATTTAGAAAGAAATGGTTGCGGTGAAGTTCACAAGACTGAACTGGTGATTTGAGGCTCTAATGACTGAGATGAATTGGTAGATCAATAGAAATAAAAAATAATTATATATTTAATTGAAAAGAAAACTCCTAACAAACAAAAAACACCACCACCACCAAACCTCAGCTGTTGTTACAAGACTTGGAAAACAGTTGAATTCTTTATTTCTGATAATTAATCTGTTTTAACCTGTAGTTCTTTGAATTTATTTAGGTTTTTTAGCTGCTATAAAATTTAGGCTTTTTAAATAAAATAATAATAAAGACATTTCTAAATCCTACATTTAAATTAAATGAGTCATGAAGTTGTCACATAGATGTGCTTTCAGTAACTCTAAGCCTGCTTTCACAAGTGGGAAGCTAACAAGCAGAGAAGGGGAGTGACTTTTCCCCAGGTGAACAGGCAATCAGGACCCTTAATTTGTGCCTCTCACCCCTGTTTTTACTTTCCCATGAAGTAATACTGCCTGATTTACAGCTGCCAGATCTGTAGTTACTTGTAAGTGCAGCACTGGTGAGTTCAAATGTCACAGGAGGTGCTTTCTAGAGATAAAAGAGAAGGAAAGCTTTTGGAACCTGAACTTTTTTGGACAAGATACTTAAGTATAAGTTAATCAATATTTTCCATAGCTCATTGTAGTGCTCATAGAGGAGTTTGTACTCCTTCATGCTTTTTACTAAAAGAGATCTATTAGAAAATATTTTTAAAAGACAATTACTTAAAAAACATGCTAATCTGTGCACTATAATCTCATCAAATACTGTCATAAAGGTGTGACTTGAGTAATGAGTCTGATGTCTGTAGGAGTAGGGTGTGGGGTTTTGGATTGTTTTGCTGGTTGGTTGTAGCTTTATTCCCCATCTCACTTTCTCATATTCTTATTGGGAAGGAAGAGTTCAAGTCCTGCCTTTTTCTTTTACGTTTCTGTTGTTCCCAGTAACTGCTAATTTCTCTGAAAGGGACACAAACCTTTCTGATTATCTGATGATTTGACATTGTTCCCCATAGATTGCTAATGGAAAAACTGGCTGCTCACAGCCTGGATGAGAATCTGATCTGGGTCAGGCACTGGCTGGACGGCCGGGCGCAGAGAGCAGTGACCAATGGAGTTCAATCCAGCTGGTGGCTGGGCACATGTGCTGTCCTCAGGGCTCAGTGTTTCTGTTTCACATCTTTATTGATGATCTTGATGAGGACATAGAGTCTATCATCAGTAAATTGGCAGATGACACTAAGTTAGGTGGGAGTGTCGACTGTGTGAGGATAGGAGGGCTCTCCAGAAACTTAGATAGACTGGATCACTGGACCAGTGTTCATGGGATGAGTTTCAGCAGGGCCAAGTGCTGGGTCCTGCACTTGGGCTGTGACAACCCCATGCAATGCTACAGGCTGGGGACGTGTGGTTGGAGAGCTGTCTCGAGGAGAGGGATCTGGGGGTTCAGATAGACAAGCCAATGAACATGAGCCAACAGTGTGCCCAGGTGGCAAAGAAGGCCAACGGCATCCCGGCCTGTATCAGAAACAGTGTGAGCAGCAGAAGTAGGGAAGTGATTGTTCCCCTGTACTCAGCACTGGTGAGGCCTCACCTTGAGTTCTGTGTTCAGTTCTGAACACCTCAGTACAAGAAAGATCTCGAGGTGCTGGAGTGGGTGCAGAGGAGGCAACGAAGCTGGTGACAAGGGACTGGAGAGTAGATCATATGAGGATGGTTTGAAGGAGTTAGGTCTGTTTAGTGTGAGGAAGAGGAGGCTGAGGGGAGACCTCATCACTCTCTACAACTACCTGAAGGGACATTGTGGAGAGGTCGGTGCTGGTCTCTTTTCTCGGGTCATTAGTGACAGAACTAGAGGGAATGGCTTCAAGCTTCAACAAGGTAGGTTTAGACTGGACACTAGGAAGAAGTTCTTCACAGAAAGAGGGGTGGGATATTGGAACAGGCTGCCCAGGGAGGTGGTTGAGTCGCCATCCCTGGATGTGTCTTAGCATCGCTTGGATGTGATGTTGGGAGATATCGTCTAAGGGTAAACTTGCAAGTAGGGTTAATGGTTGGACACGATCCTAAGGGTCTTTTCCAACCTGAATGATTCTGTGATTGTGTGATTAATGATTAGAGCAATACAAGTCCTACATATTTTTCTGGTTGGTTTGTTGGTTTTTTTTTTACATATTGATCATATGGTAAAAAAGGGAGACAGAAAATGATCAGGTTTTTCATTTGAGGGTATGTTCACAATAGGCCCCAGAGTGCATTATCATGACATAGTGAAGGCAATACAGGTGAAAAGAGAAAGTTACAGTTACTAGAGCCCCTTTACTCACTCCTGACTCCTCCTGCTCCTGTAGGAAAGGGTTGTTGAATTCTGTAGTCCCTCATAGCTTGGTTAGAAGACTACAGAGTGAAGTAAAACAATCATTTGATCCTGTTGCAAATCCACAGGTGTCCAAAAATGGGGAAAAGTGCTGTGGTTTTTTTTCAGTTCACCTCTCTTGAGACCTCAGAATTGGCAAGAGTAAGTTCTGAGAAATCATGAGTTCTTTGTATATTAATTCAAAGACTTCTCAGTTGATCATGATACTGGAGCATTGTCTTTCCCTCATCTTCTTTTCCCTTTGCAAATTTTTGCATGGCTTACTTTTTTTGCACAGTATTCTTCATAATTAAAGCACTAGACCTGAAGCTCTGCTGAAGGAACTCCTGTCTGACCAAGATATGAAATGACTTCTTAAGTCTTTTAGTAGATGGGAAAGTGAATATACAGACCAGTTTCCTACTGCACTCTGTTGGACCAAGACCATCCTAGTGTGAAACTGCATTTGTTGACACCCAGAAAGATGAGCTAAGAAGGGAACACGTTCTCTTATTCTGTGTAGTTTTGTGTTGCTTGTGCTCATTCAGTTAGAATCCTGATCTGATTTTCATTGTTTGTAACATTACAGACAGAGAAAGCAAATATCTGCACATAAATTGAAGAAATTAATTAAGAATAATTACCATGTTACAACTCACATCCTGTAAGTAAGCCTCCATCTATCATTTTTCATGGCCTTTTTTTCTTTCTGCTTCTCTTACACAGCATTTTGTCCCTACCACATTGGTCACTTCTCCATTGTTGGCCTGGGCTTTGAGGAATACGTAAGTACTGGTTTTAATTTCAAAATGTAAAAATTGTCCTTTTTTGTTTAACCTCAAGATTTTTGTAGCACTCTTCTGGTTTTACTTTTCATTTCGAACATAACCTGGAGTGTCTCATTTTTAACTCCTCAAGCCTTTTTTTAATCTATGATTAAAAATGTTCTCTCACTCTTTCCTGCTTCCTCCATTACTTACTTTTCAAGTGAGGTTTGCTCATTTATCCAAAAAAAAAAAGCATGTTTTATTTGTTTAACAGCCTCTTGTTCCTTATGCACTTTGAATTTCTGTAACTAGTCATTTTCTTAGTTGATGATAACAGGTGGTGAAAGCTGGGGGAGGTAGTGAAGTAGCTAGTGTAAGATGGCACTTTTTCTTTCAAATGTAGAGGTCATTTTGTGTTTGCAGAAAGAATTTATTAGAGTTTGCCAGTATCTGGAAAGATTTTCTACCCTTGACAGGGATTATTAAAATATGTAAAAACTAAAGAAACTTGTAATTTCTTTTTAAAGAGCTAAGATTTTTTTGTAATTTTATGGTAATTACATAAAAATGAGATGTAATCGTATCAGACACTCATAAACTTTACCTTTTTCCTTCCCCTTCAGGTTCAAGCATCTCACTTTGAAGGCCTGATTACAACTATAGTTGGCTATGTTCTGCTGGCAGTGACTCTAATTGTTTGTCATGTATCCTTTGTCAGTAGTTACCTCATTCAGAATCTACATGTAAATCGTTTTTCTGGCTCTATTTTGAGGAGGCACAGACATGATATAGATGCAGTTCATTCATTATTTTGCTCTACTCTTAAAAGAGGGTAGAGGAAAAGCTGTCTTCTGTTCTCTTGGACATGTAACATATGTCCGTGGGACTGCATTCTTTGGAACACTTGCATGTGTTCAGCACCACAAAATCATGGGCTTTTTGTGTTTGCTTGGAAGCCTCCAACTACATTTTGAACCTCTGAGAAGATGAGTGTAGAAACATTTTTCCTCTCCTTACAGTGTTGCTGTGGGTGATGTAGTTGCCTTAGAAAGAGAAAGGAGATTATGAAAATACAAAATGATGGGAATTCTACTCACAACTTTCTGATCCTGACAGATCTTTAGAGTGTGGACTGTTTTAGTTTCTCTTTTATGTCTCTGAGAATTAGAAACACAGATTTATTTCGGATTATAATCCTCCTTATTAAAGAGAAATTTTGAGTTCTAAAAGACAGAAGCATTTGGTCACAAGTGAAAAATCTGCATTCTAGATGCTTGTTTTTTAAGGGACTGTTCCAGCTGCAATTTGGAAGAATAAACATTTGTTAGCAGTTCTCTGCTCAAGAGTACACAACATTAACATCAACTTTAGACTGTACTATACCAAAGTGCAGTGCACATGTGGTAAAACAGTTAATTGACATGTCTCTGTTTTGCCTTCAAAAAAAGAAAACCAGAAAACACCAAACAAACCCCCAAACTGTAATGTATCCAGCCAGCTTTCCTTGGCAAAGCTATGTGTTTCAGATTGCATAAAAAGGAAATATACCATTTAAGGTAGGCCTTCAGTTTTTAAACTTGCTTACTCAACAGCAGACATTTTCAAAGACAACTTCTTTCTGGAGAAATCTTTTTGGATGCTTAATTTAAGAAGTGTGGTACTGATTTTTAGTTACGTCTTTATTTTCGAGGCGTATGTAGGGGGTTGTACAGCCCATCAGATTGTGACTTCCAGAGTCACAGCCAGTTTTGAACCTAGAACCCTGACTGCACACTCCCTGATTCACTTTTGTCTTTTACAAAACTTCCTGTTGCTGAAAGCCACCTGATCCAGTGTTTGATATGATTCAAATCATGTTTTATACTATTATTTTTCTTAACAGACTGCTCAGGGTTTGGCTGCTCTCGTTAAGTTCCAGCGATCACGCCGTTTATTAGGAGTGTGCTATATTGTTGTCAAGGTAACCGTTTGTGTGTGCTCAGCAAACCACCCTCTGAATTGAAGCTTACATTATCGTTTTCTTAGCAATTTCTGTCAAACTAGTGAGATATTCTTTTCTCTATTTTTTCCTGAAGGTTTCCTTGTTAGTAGTGGTTGAAATTGGCGTGTTTCCTCTCATCTGTGGCTGGTGGCTGGATATATGCTCTTTGGTAAGGCTGGAAAGAAATGGGATAAAATACTTTTTAACAGTATTTATATTTAAAGGGGAGAAAAAAGTTGCTGTTACAAGTGTGACAGCACTCTTGTGTTTTTGTAAACATAGTGTTTCCATAGGGAAAGGTTTTTTTAGATACTGCTTAATTCTAATTTTGTTTTGCTTTATGTTACTAAATACAAATTAACATGCTATTATTAAAGTAATAAGATCCTAATCCTTCTTACTGCATTTACAAGACCACTGTGATAATGAGCTTACTTACATGCAAATGTCTGTACTGAATAAACTTCTTTATGTAACAGTATGATGTGACTTGGTAATGACTTTTCATAATTGTCCAATCTTTCTGTTTTGAACAGCACAGGTGCTGTGCTGTCTTTGCTTATAAATGAGGACAGTTTTTTCTGTCCTGAAAAAAACAGAAAATAAATGTATTTTCTTCTTAGTAGAAATAGAATTTTACTTAAGGCTGTAATATTTGTTTCCATGGCAGTGCAACTTTGTTTGAACTGATTTATAGCTTGCTTTAGTGTTTGAGTAGATTTCTTTCTTCCTTCTGTGAAGAAAATGATCAGAAATTGATCTCTATCTTTTCTTTCTCTAAGTTATTCCTTTTCTTTTTAATAAATGCTATAACTATGTGTTAGCACAAGGCAGACACTTCAAATACCTAGTAGTATAGATGAACCAGGGTGAACTAAATGAGTAACTGTGGAGGTTTACCAAACTACTCCTAAAACTATTCATATTTGTTTACTACTTACGTTGTAGGAGATGTTTGATGCCACTTTGAAAGACAGAGAATTGAGCTTTCAGTCTGCCCCAGGTACCACAATGTTTCTCCACTGGTTAGTTGGAATGGTGTACGTCTTTTATTTTGCATCCTTCATTCTTTTACTGAGAGAGGTAAGTAAAAAGGGCCACACTGGTGCTTACTGCAGTCAAAAATTATGATTTAGAGTGTACTCAGAGATTTTGAGTTTGCAGTCTTTAAACATGAGTGTTGCCTTCAAGTGAAATCTAAATATAAGTGAAATATAAATATATTTTAGTTAAGATTGATCACTCTTTGAAAATTAAGCTTGTAATTGGTCATTGCTTTTCTACTTTATGGTAACACTTCCTTTGTGCTGTTTCTGTTGAAGCTTATTCACAAATTCCCCTATTATGTTTAAAACTATTTTATTGTTTTGAGAATTCAAAACAAAGAATACAGCAATTTTCTCTTCATGTATTGCTTTCTGTTTTGCTCTTCAGGTATTGAGACCTGGTGTCTTATGGTTTCTCAGGAATTTGAATGATCCAGACTTTAATCCTGTGCAGGAAATGATTCACTTGCCCATTTATAGACATCTCAGGAGGTTTATCTTATCAGTGGTAAGGCCTTTTCTCAAAAAACTCTTTATTTGGAAAGAATATTTATATCTTAGCTCTCGTATATGCTGCCACATATGCAAGGAAAACCATTTTCACCATGAAGGTGACTAGACCAACAGTATCTATGTCTTGAGGTTCTCAGAACTCAACTGGGTAAGATTCTGAATGTGACCTGATGTAGCTGGGTCTGCTCAGAACAAGAGGTTAAGTTAGTTTATTTCTAGAGCTCCCTGCCTAAAACAATTTTTTCTGCATATCCTCTCTGTATGCAGGAGAATAAATGTTTTTTCACAGGCAATGTTTGTGTGCTGGGACAAGTGTTTAGTATTACTGCAGGTCCCATAACTCTTTCATCCTTAGGCAGTAAGCATTGTGCATCCAGTGTGACTGAAGTAGTGCATCAGAGGTAGAGTAGCTTGTTAGTGTGATCTCATCTAAAACTGATCTGATCTAGCCAGTGGTGTCTGTTTCCAGATGATCACTGTAAGATATTGAAAACAATGATTTTTTTTTTCCTTTTGTGCACTTGTCTGCAGTTTGCCTGCAGTAAAGGAAGGATCTCAGGTTGCCTTTGGCATAAATGCTAATGTCAACTGTGAAAACAGGTACACTAGAAACATTATTGTTTGACATACTGATCTTTATCAGAGAACCCTTGGGTACATGAGAGGAACTGACCTGTCCACCTTCCAGAGGATTTTCTCCTTAGTTAATCAGAATGTTTGAGCTTCCTGAAAACTTGTGTTGCAGCAAGTGGCACAAATCGGAGCAAAGATTTTGCTTGTTACTAAAGGTCTTGGGGATATGTGTTGGAATTGGTGGTTGCTTGAACATCACCTCCTGATTTTAGCTAATTAATTTGGACTTTTTTTACCAGCTTCAGACTCCTAGCCCCAGAATGGTGATCATTTACAGCTATTTAAAAAAAAAAGTGACTCTTGAAGTTCTGTTTCTTTAAGAAATGTCTTGTGTAGAACAGAAACTAGTAAGCTTCAAGAAGAGTAAGATTTGATTTTTCTTTTTGATAGAATTAAACACATTTTTTTTAATTTTGGGGGCTCTGGTGGTACATTTATATAACATGTAAGAATGTGTTTAAAATGTAATTGATTTTTTTATCTGGTTCCTTAAGGAACCAGGATTTATAGAAGCGCATGGTCTTTTGTGCACCTGATCTCCCCTACCTGAATGTTGATCTTTCAGACAATTGAAAATGTGAGGAAATAGAAACTGAAAAGTTCTTTGAGGCTTCTACAGATTGCTTGAAAACTCACCCACTAAGAAAATATGAGTCCAAAATAAGTAATGGTAGTGCTAGGCAGGGTGGAGAGGGGTAGGACTGTCTGACATGCTGTCAGATGGCCAGCCAGTGCTTATTCAGCTGCAGTCCTATTGGTCACAGGCATCATAGTATCTGTCTTCTGTTTCCAGCAGATGTCTGCTGAGTTGAGGTCCCTACAAGAACAAGGGCCTGCCATTTTGCAGCCTCTGCCAGTTGTCTGTAGAACAACTCATCAGCCTCCTCATCCTGGTTGGGGTGTCTATAACAGACTCCCAACAGAATATCCACCTCATTGGCCTTCCTCAACTTCACCCGTAGCCTTTCAGATGGCTTGCATGCATTCAAAACACCCCTTACACAGAGAGCACCTCCACCCCCCACCCCCCTTTCTCTCTTGCCTATTCAGGGAAGGTGCTGATCATGTGCCTGCTGATAGGAGGTAGTGACTGAATTCCACTTGTTGTTCTGCTTTCTTTATTAAATTGTCAACATCTCAATCCAGGAGCCTTCTTGCCTTCCTTCTGTTTTCTCCCCGTTCAGCCAGAGAGGAGAATGACAGCTGGGTCAGTGTTTGGGTTTTAGACAGGGCTACCCCACCACACACATAGAAGCATGTCAGAGAGATGGGCATGGTACCAGATTTGGTTGTTTCTGCTCTTTAGACTAACTTGTTTAACTTCCTTATTGCAGATTGTCTTCGGATCAATTGTACTGCTCATGCTCTGGCTTCCTATACGTATTATTAAGTATCTCCTTCCTAACTTTCTTCCATACAATGTTATGCTCTACAGGTAAGTATTGAATTGAAAAACAATGTCTCTTCAGTCTCACTGTAACTAGAAGAATGTGTATTTGTGCTCTTGGAGAATTAATATGTTATTGTTTGGTATGTTTTGTTTCTTTCTAATTAATCTAAACTTCACTGTTCTAGAAAAGTAAAAAACAAAGGATATGGATTCATCATACAGTTTGTCAGATAAAATGCTGCTAAGAAAAAGAAAATACATTTGGTATTACTTTTGTTATTATAACTATATGTTTTTTCCCCTTCAGCTTTAAAACGCTTTCCCCTTGAACATTTTGATAGTGAAGTTGCTGCCATGTTGTTTTTCACACCCCTTCTTGATTGTCATTACTTCAGGAATTAAAGACTTTCTTTTTGTAGTTATAGCATTGTGTATCTGTTTCTAAATAATAATGGAAACAACAATGACAGAAGCAAATAGAAGAGCAAGACATATCTCTGATATATATCTGATACAATTTTTCTCAGGTTTTTTTCATACATTTCTTGTATGCCTAAGTGCTTAAACACTAGTGAACTTCTGTTCAGAGAAGTATATAAGGAAAGGTGTCTGCAAAAACTGAAGTATTGTTCCTGTTGACATCCAACATCTATTTATTTCTTTTTTATTGTGGTGGTGTAATGCCATTCACCATAGAAGATGAATATCCACAATGTTTCTTATGTTTGACTTCCTGCTCTTTCCATTGTTTGTAGTGATGCTCCAGTAAGTGAACTTTCCCTAGAGCTCCTTCTGCTGCAGGTGGTGCTTCCAGCTTTGCTAGAACAAGGACATACAAGACAGTGGTTGAAAGGTCTTGTACGAGCATGGACCGTTACTGCTGGATACTTGCTGTAAGTACAGACAGCCAAAGGCAACTGCAGGCATTGTGTCCAATTTAGCCTTGAACATGAAAGCAGCATGAGTTCCAGAGGATTAAGTAGTGGCTTTAAAAGCTATTTTAGAGATAAATTTGTGATGAGAAACTTTTGTAGTTATTTTCTACATAAGTACTTTCTTTAAGCAGTAGTTGTACCTACTTCTGGACTAGTTATTTTCTACATAAGCACTTTCTTTAAGCAGTAGTTGTACCTATTTCTAGACTAGGCTTAGAGAAGTAATTCTTCTGGTACACTACTACTGCATAAAAAAGCATAAAAGTATAACCAGTAGCTTCTTAACTTTCTATTATATGGAGAAATGAGAGGTATCAGCAAAGCATTTCGATGAGTCATCCAGGTAAAATTAATGTTCACATCTTGCCTTTTTATTATAAGAAAGGGAAAGAAAAAAAAAAAAGG
This sequence comes from Ceyx melanurus, assembly GCA_024611195.1. NCBI lineage: Eukaryota > Metazoa > Chordata > Aves > Coraciiformes > Alcedinidae > Ceyx > Ceyx melanurus. Next base: position 49,498 of record JANHGL010026150.1, on the reverse strand, counting down.
ACAATTACTTAGAACATGAAGCTGAAGAAGAGAATGACTTTAAATTCGGGATTTTAAAGCTAAAAATTTGGTCTGTAAAGGATAAATCTTTTTGTCAGCTAAATTGAACAATTGTAAAAAGTGAGGTTCTTTAACTTAGACTGCCAGGCAGAATTCCAGCACTTGAAATTATATTTTAGTTCATATGATCTTTGTTAAATCAATCAAAAAAAAAGATTAATTTTGTTTCCATGAAGTTTTCAATTTAACTTTAATGTGTACTGGCATTCTCCCACCATGTGTTGCTCATTATGGGTTCTGCAAATGAAGGACCATCTGTATGAAGATGAATTCTTTCACAGAATCACAGAGTGTTAGGGATTGGAAGAGACCTTGAAAGATCATCTAGTCCAGTGGCCCTGCCAGAGCAGGATCACCTAGACCAGGTCACACAGGAACAGATCCAGGTGGGTTTGAATGTCTCCAGAGATGGAAACCCCACAACCTCCCCGGGCAGCCTGTTCCAGGCTCTGGCACCCTCACCATAAAGAAGTTTTTTCTCATATTTCTGTGGACCCTCCTCTGTTCCAGCTGCACCCACTGCCCCTTGTCCTGTGATTGGATGATACTGAGCGGAGCCTGGCTCCATCCTCCTGACACTCACCCTTTACATCTTTATAAGCATTAATGAGGTCCCCCCCTCAGTCTTTTCCAGGCTAAAGAGCCCCGGCTCCCTCAGCCTCTCCTCGGCAGGGAGATGCTCCACTCCCTGAATTGGCCCTGTGTTGGACTCTATCCAGCAGTTCCCTGTCCTTCCTGAACTGGGGGCCCAGAACTGGACACAACATTCCAAATGCAGTCTCACCAGGACAGAGGAGAGGACAGGAGAACCTCTCCACCTACTAACCACACCCTTTCTAATCCACCCCAGGATGCCATTGGCCTTCCTGGCCACAAGGGCCCATTGCTGGCTCATGGGCACCCTGCTGCCACCAGGACCCCCAGGTCCCTTGCCGCTGTCCTGCTCTCAACAGCTCAGTCCCTGACCTGTACCGGGCCAACCTGGGCTTGTTCTTTCCCAGCTGCCAGACTCTACACTTGCCTTTGTTGTATTTCATTTAGTTTCTCCCCACCCAGCTCTCCAGCTTGTCCAGGTTTCTCTGGATGGCAGCACAGCCTGCTGCTGTGTCAACCACTCCTCCCAGTTTGGTGTCATCAGCAAACTTGCTGACTGTGCACTCTATCCTTTGATGTTATGTCTGAGACTTTGAGAAAATGAAAGACTTTTTTTCTTCCACTGCAATCCAAAGCATTTATTTTAGCTTCTTATAAGGACTATTTCCATTCTTGTTCTCTTAGTTTGTGTTTTGGAATGTGTGTGGTTTTTTAATGAATTTGTCCGTGGCTTGGTAGTGTTTTAAGTATGAAGCCATAAGAGAATTTCAGACCTGATAGACATGGCTTTGCTTTCTCCATTGTTGCAGCTGTTAAGAATAAATGTAAAATGTTACTTCATCAATTTCAGTCGAGCAGAGGTTGAGAAAATCTTTTCCTCTGCTTTTTTTAAAAAAACAGACTGTGGTGAAAATATTTTCATTGTCTGCCAACAGAATATCTGCATGCACCTTCCTGCTAATAAATATTCTGCTAAAGCTCAGGAAGAGTGACTTCTAAATGTTCCTATTGGGATTGGATTTTTTTTTAATCACTCAAATATATGCTTGTTAATGATGTGTGCAGGAGATCCTAATGGAATACTTTTCAAACTAGACTGACTGTTTCTAGGATTGATGTTCCTGGTTGTAAACAGGTTTTGAACAATTTAGAATCTCCTTGAAAGAATGCATGGCACTATAGGTTTGAAAACATGTCTGTAGCAACACAGTACTCTACTGGTACAGTCCAGGTTGGAAGACAATCCTTTTCAGTAGAGCTTAGTACAATAAAGTCAAAGCTGTCCAGACAACCTGAAAGACCAAAGCAATTTTCCTTTTATATGCACAACTTTAATACCTGATGTTGTTTTAAAGCAAACTGATAAATTATTATTATGTTTTTGCCTGTATTCCCACTGTTCTAATCTGAACCACACAGCATTTTTTCTTGTAAATCCTGTGTTTTAGGATGACACTGAGTACATTCAAACTGAAATGTTGATTGTTGCAGGGATCTCCATTCTTACCTACTTGGTGACCAGGAAGAGAATGAAAACAATGCAAACCAGCAGCCCAATAACAACCAGCATGCTCGCAATAATAATGCCATTCCAGTTGTGGGAGAAGGTCTTCATGCAGCCCATCAAGCCATACTTCAGCAAGGGGGACCTGTGGGTTTCCAGCCTTATCGTAGGCCTTCAAAATTTGCACTCAGGGTAGGTATATTTAATGCATTAAGAGGAAAGGGGAAAAAAAAAACACATTTGAAAAATGCATCTGTGTGAAACATAGAAAGGTGTTATTCCTTAAAATGCTGAATCCAGCAGAATTCTCATAATGAAGTACAAAACAAAGCACTTCTCTTTTTTTTTTGGAAGAAGTTTCAAGCTACTAGAAATGAAAGCAAATTTGAAAGTATTTTCAGACTTCACAATTGAGCTTCTGACTGTTTGAGGTCAGGACTTTTGAGGAGGGCAGGGAGGCAGAGTTAATTCCCTCTACTGCTGTTTGTATCCTTTAAATTGGCTCTCCCCAGAATGCATGAGCATTTTTGCAGAAGAAAAAGTGGGAGGAAGTAGCTCAGACGTGAAAAGGCTGGGGAACCAGAATGAATTTCAGGTTAATTGAAATTAGTTCTGCCTTTGGCTGCCAGTTCCACATGGATTCTCAGTGTATAACACCTGTAATGTTGAAATGCTGCTTTCAGTGAAGGGGTGTGTTAACCTGGGGCTTCATTTAGACCCTTCCCAGAACTACCTCTCAAGGGGTTATTTTTGTGGATGACTCTGGATAAGGACATGTGCTGAAGGAGTCTCCCCCTGTCAAACCATTACATAGTGAAAGCCTTCAGTAATTTGGGGTGCTGTCCTTGAACTGGTTATAATAATTAAGCAGCTTCATATTCACCTCTCAATGACTGGTTTTTCTGGTCTTACATACCTTTGTCTAGACACCAAACAGAGAGAACTGATCCTTCATGTTTAGTTACAAATAAGCATGTTTTTTTGGTGTGGTGCTTGTTTTTTGGTTTTTGGTTTCTTTTAAGTACACACTGTTGATCTCAAAATATGTATGTTAAGTCTAAAATCCCTTTTGAATTCTCCCACTATAGTTTAGAATTTCACTTAACTCAGGGTCACTCATTTGGGTTTTTTCTCCCCTCTGGATTTATTTCTAACTTCTGGAAGTATCTCCTGGAAGTAATTTTTATTTTGCTGTTTACTGTGACAACTCTGGGGAGACTTTTTTTTTTTTTTCCATAGGCTCATGATTAGTACTCTGAGTTTGTGCCAGACCTTCACTTCAGTATATCTAAATCACAGAATCATTATGGTTGGAAAGAACCTCCAGGGTCATAGAGTCCAACCTTTGTCCTAATTTAACAAGAGCAAGTGTAAGGTGCTGCATCTGGGGAAGAACAGCCCCATGGATCAGTACAGGCTGGGGACTGATGTATTAAAGAACAGCTCTGGAGAAAGAGACCTGGGGGTCCTGGTGGACAGGGGGATGACCATGAGCCAACAATGTGCCCTTGCATTGG
>JANHGL010026150.1:0-45454 GCA_024611195.1 Ceyx melanurus | reverse complement strand
ACAATGTTCCCCCTTGCATCCAGTAAAGGATGGAGATTCTCCCTGGTTCTTTTTTTGTTGTTAATATATTTGTAAAACCTCTTTTTATTGTCTCTTGCAGTGGTGGTCAGGCTGAGTTCTAGCTGAACTTTTGCCCCCCTAATGGTCTTTCTGCATAACCTAACTAAATCCCTGTACTCTTCTTGAGTAGCCTGCCCCTTCTTCCAAAGGTGGTAAACTCTTCTCTTCCTCCTAAGTTGCACCAGAAGCTCTCTATTTAGCCAGGCCAGTCGTTTTCCCCACCCGTTTGTCTTACAGCAGATGGGGACAACTGCTTTAAGAGTTCCTTTTTAAACAACATTTAAATGCATCTCCTGTGAGCATTTTTCCCTTTGAGTACTATTTTTCAATCTTCTTTTAATAAATGTCCTCATTTTAGCTAGTTCACTTTTAAAAAATAATATTGTAGTGGATTTTGGAGAGGGGGGGTGCTGTCCTTGCAAGATTCACTCAAAGACTGACTAGATTGCAGTCACTGTCCATACTTCTTTGATATGAGTGACTATGCCTGTGCATTGTTTAGGTCCAAGTTGTGGAGAGTTTTCTCACAGGAAAAGGTCATGATTTACTGTTAGGCTAAAGAGTTTTCCCACAGTAAGTTTGCTTGTTGTGTGGCTTTGATCAGTGAAGCAGAATTTCAGAGCATTCAAATATTTCAAGACATCAGGTACACCAGATTTCTCATGTGATATGTATATGAGACCAGCTTTGCTGTCAGCTGCTGTTCACGTAAACCTGAAGGCTCTAGAAGAATTTCCTCAGCAAGTTTTTTTTTTCTTTATTATAAAACCACTGTCTTGTTTATTTGGTGTACAGAGCTAGAAACCTTTCAGGGTTGAGAGTTATTTTCTTATAAACTGTTTCTCTTTATTTCCTCTTTCAGATATTTCTTCTGATTGTTTTCATGTGCATAACATTGCTGATTGCTAGTCTTATCTGCCTTACCTTACCAGGTAAGTCTATGATTATAAAACTGCAATTAAACCCAACTTGGCATTTTGCTGCACTCAATGGCAGATGGCTTGGAAACACTGTTTGAAGTTCAAAGGAGAAAACATGGAAAATTATCTCATTTTTAATGGTACATCATCAAATTGTAATAATCTAAAATCTAAATGGTAGGGTTACTAATTGTATTTAAATGACAGAGATTGTAATGTCCATAGTTTGCTTTGAAAAGCAGGGCTGTCAAGTGCTGAGACAATTTCTGCCATAGTACTGAGAGAAAAAGAGAATTGAAACTCTTGCACCCTCTTAATCATCTAGAGAGGAAAATACACAGCTTGTTACCCTTGTTAACCAGGTCTTACACAGTATCTTCTTCAGTTAAATTTTCTGAAGATGTCATCATTACATTTTAAATAATTTGGAATAAATTAAAGCATGTAAACTCGAGTCTTATAACCTGGCTGCTGTAGCACCATGTCATTTTTCATTTCTTGTATTTAATGATTCTCAAGTCTATAATGTGTTATGGTCAGAGTTGGAAATTTTGTGATGATTCTAAGAGTAGTATGTAAAATAATCCCACTGTACACAATGTATAATAGTGAATAGAAACTATTAAAGATTGGAATACAGCAAGTGAGTTTCCTGCTTTTGAGAGCTTCAGAAGTTCCATAAGTAAGTCTTAAAAAAATGATAGGAGTCAGTGAAATAACCCAAACATTGCTCATCAGATTTAAGTGCAGAGTTCATGCACTGATCTGTTACTGCCTTTGCAGTTCTGAAGATTAATGTTTTAGGCTCTGAAGAGTGCAGTATTCAGTGCTACAACTTGTTTTGCTGTAGCTCAAATCACTTACTGGTATAATGAAACTGTAGGCAAACTATACATGTGTATTTGGCAATACCTATGTTAACTATTTCTGTAGTGCTTCCCACATTTGTGCCTTATGGCTACAGTACAAAAGTACTAGTTCATGCTGCTAGTATTTACCAATAAATCTGAGTGGGTTTTTATTAGCCAACCTTCCTTAAGACATCCATTACTGTATTGAACAGTGTTTGTGTTTGCAGTGTTTGCTGGCCGATGGTTAATGTCATTTTGGACGGGGGCTGCCAAGATCCATGAGCTGTACACGGCTGCCTGTGGTCTGTATGTCTGCTGGCTGAGCATCCGAGCAGTCACCGTGCTGGTCGCCTGGATGCCACAGGGTCGGAGAGTAATCTTTCAGAAGGTCAGAGAGTGGTCTCTCATGGTGAGTCTCAAGAAAAATCTTCACTGAATGTATGGAATAAGTAACAAAACATAGAATTACAAAGTCATAGAAATGTCTGGGTTGGAAGGGAGCTCCAGAGGTCATCCAGTCCAACCCCTGCTGAGAGCAGGGACACCTGCAACTAGAGCAGGGTGCTCAGAGCATCCTCAAGCCCCACCTGGAATGGCTCCAGGGATGGGGCCTCCACCACCTCCCTGGGCAACCTTTCCCACCACTCTGCTGGGAAGGAACTTCTGCCTTAGTTCTCATCTCAATCCACTCCTTTCTCATTTCAAACCATTGCCCCTTGGCCTTTCACTGTAGGCCTTTGGAAACAGCCCCTCTCCAGGCTTTGGATCAGCTCCCTTCAGGCAGGTGCTCTAAGGTGTCCTGGAGCCTTCTCCAGGCTGAACAATCCCAGCTCCCTCAGCCTGTCCTGGGAGCAGAGCTGTTCCAGCCAGCCTCCTGAGCATCTCTGTGGCCTCCTCTGGCCCTGCTCCATCAGCTTCATGTCCCTCCTGTGCTGAGGGCACCAGAGCTGGACACAGGGCTCCAGGGGAGCTCTACCCAGAGCAGAGCAGCAGGATCCCCTCTCTCCATCTGCTGGCCACACTGCTCCTGCTGCAGCCCAGGATAGATTGGCTGCTGGGCTCCAGCACACCTGGCTGCTCATGGCAGCTGCTCCTCTCTCAGCACCCCCAAGTCCTTTCCTGCAGGGCTACTCTGTCCCCTCATCCCCCAGCCTGGATGGATGGTGGGGATTGTTGAAGGGGCAGGACCCTGCACTTGCTCTTGTGAACCTCATGAGGTTCCAGCTCTCCAGTCTGTCCAGGTCCCTCTGGATGACATCCCGTCCCTCTAGCCTTTCAACAGCACCACTCAGCTTGGTGTCATCTGCCAACCTGCTGATGATGCCTCCATCCCCTGTCTGTAGCATTGGTAAAAATGTTAAATTAACACAGGCCCCAGCACAATCCCAGGAGAACGTCACTGGTCACGACTCTCCATCTGGACTTCGAGCCATTGACCACTGGATGGACCATCCAGCCAATTCCTTATCCACTGAACAGTCCACTCATCAAATCCATCCATCTTGGCGAGTGGGATGCTGTAGGGGACCCGTGGCAAAGGCCTTGCAGAAGTCCAGATAGATTCTTCTCTGGATAGATTCTTCTCTGATTTCCCAACATAGACAAATACTCAGTGTTTTAAAGTGTTATTGGATAGTATTCCCTACTGGTAAGAGCCAAAGGTGATCTCATGGTTTAAAACTCTATGGACAGCAGTAGGAGGCACAGTTGTGCCTTTTTCTGGAGGGGTCATGGAACAGGACTCAGTTTTGAAAACCTTCATGAAAAAACCTATGTAGTAATTGTTTCTAGGGGTGTATGTGTCTGTGTAGGGTTCTTAAGGGTTTTTCTGTGTGTGGTTTAAGTTATATTTTGAAGTTTAAACAAAAAAATCCTCTGTTAAACATACTGTTTTGGATTTGTTTTCTTTTTTTTTTTTAGATTATGAAGACATTAATAGTGGCTATACTGCTAGCTGGTGTGGTTCCACTTTTGCTTGGTCTTCTGTTTGAACTGGTCATTGTTGCACCTCTGAGAGTTCCTTTGGATCAAACACCTCTCTTCTATCCTTGGCAGGTGAGTTGTTCCCATTCTGCAAGGAGCATTTTCCTTGTTTCCGTTGTTTCTCTGTGACAGTCAGTCTGTGTGGGAGGATTATTGAAACCCAAAGGACATGCTTAGGGATTTTAGGTATGAAGAGGTGAACTCTGTGAGGTGACATCCGAGGATCTTTGCATTTCAGTGCAAACAATCATCAGATATTGAATAATCAGATAATTTTTTCCCTAGCATAATTGTCAAGTTCAGTACAGAATGTGCACAGCTGGATGTATGTATTTCTGGCCTTTCTGGAAATCTTTCTGTCTGCAGTTAAGCAGCAAGAGGTTCAGCTGCATCTTTTTTCCATATCAGGTTTTAATTCATCAGTGATAAATTGCATGAATAGAATGTTTATATGTTTTAGGGTCATTGTGGTTTTAGATTGAGATGTCAAATGGTTAATAGAAAACCTTGAGGTAGGAGTGTTTAATTTTTCTTCAGTCAATTCTCCTGGGCTAAGTGTAAGTTTATTTTCCTGCAGTTTGGTGGAAGAAATGAAGGTCCAGTGGACTGAGTATCAAATGCTTGCATCTCCTACACGGAATTGTGAAAGAACTTGTAAATCAAGGAACCCTACCAGAGGGAACCATAACTCAAAAGATCTAGAATGCATATTACTAAATAACAAAGAAGTGTTTAGAGTGAATTTCATATAATTGTTTTTTTTTTCCCTGAGCTGTGTACAAAAAAAAGCTTTCTTTTACTTTCAGCATCCAGATGTGTGACCATCATGATACAGAGAAGAACTTGACTGCTAATTAATGATTTCATTATTTTATAATACATTTTGGAGGTGTCTGTTTAACTAAGTAACTAATAAGACATATTATAATTGCAGTGGTAGATGATTATGGTTTCCAAACAATTTTAGAAAGAATTGTAATGCTAGAGATTCTAAACATTACTGATTTTTGCATATTAGTTCTTTAAAAATTTGGAATTAAATATACTGAAAAATTTTCTTTTTATGTGGCAGAGATTCATCAAAATATCAGATTAAAGGGATTTGAGACCTGACAAGGAGCTATTAAAGTTGAGAAGAATTGACATTTTTTACAACATAGTTACACGAAGATTATAAGCTTGAGCAAACATGAAGCAACTTTAACATGTTTTTGTAACACGTTTCAATGGTTTTTTGAACATATCTAGGATAATAAACAAAACCTATCTTTTAAAGTAATTGTTAAAAGTCTATTTCCTCAGCAGTGTAAGATGGATAATTACCCTATGATGACTTAAGTCTTGCCAGTTCTGTAGCTGGTTGTTCTGCCCTGCCAACCCCTATTTTCAATCCACTTTGGATGGGTTTTATTGAAGAATCTCTTAAAAATATCTGTAATCCAGAAAGGGTTCACTAATGATGTGCAGTGTTTACTAGAAACCTGTAGTTACGTCATGTCCTTTTAATTCCACAACATAATAATTGCAGTATATGCCCAAGCAAAAAATGTCCTTTGAATGGTGTGATGTTCTTTTGTGGAGAGCATTACCTTGCTTTCTTTAGCTTTTCTCACATGAGACAGGGTTTTGTGAACAATTAAAATTTAAAATAAGGAAAAAAAGCCCATGTTTCCTTGTGTAAGGAGGTTTCTTGTTTATCTTATTTTTTTTAAAAGAAATCAAAATTAATTTTCTAGATAAATGTTACCAGTGTTAAGTAGTTTGTACCAAAATGTGAGTCTCTTGTTTTAAGTAAGTGTAATGCTTTAATTTTGTATTTGCCTTTAGATTAATAGTAGTAGGTGATTTTTGTAGTTCCAGGAAGCTGACTATTTAACAAATGACAGTTAAGCTGGAAAACATCCTCTTTATTTTAGAGTTTGCAGAAAACATCACCTATTTTAAATAATGTCCTGTGGAAACAGAGAAGTATTTATCTTTTCATGTATAAGTAATATTAACAAAAGCTTTTGGTTGTCAAACTATTGAAAAAATACATGAATGCTAACTGTCCACTTTTACAAAATTAGGACTGGGCTCTTGGAGTTCTGCATGCCAAAATAATTGCTGCCATAACACTGATGGGTCCCCAGTGGTGGCTGAAAACTGTTATTGAACAGGTAGGAAAAGTTTGTCCAGATAAAATGCTCAAAATATATTATTTGAATGTAGATGTCAGAAAACAGAGTTACTGTTGTAATAATGGAGTAGTTTGAGTAACTGACTACCACTCAACTATCCTTTGAAATTGTATAGCCTAATCCATTAAGGTACACTTAACAATAAATCAAACATTTGCCTCAAAAATCAGAACTCAAGAAAATGCTGCATATACATATATTCAGTTTTATCAGATTTGTACTAAAGTGAGAAACATTATTTCTTCAGATGAATTCACATGTCTCAATACTGGGCATTGTTTATGTCCACTCAAGAATAGAGAATTTTTGCCTTCTACGGATGAATGCATTCATAACTTAGTGCCTGTGAAGAACACCATTTCCATTCCCCTTTGATGACTGGACATGACAGAACAGTTTCCTGTTGCTTTATTTGACAGAAATTTTTTTTTCTTCATTAAAACCTTGAATTTCTACCCCTGACATTTCACTGAAGCATCTCAGTTGTTTGTCAGAAAGTGACTTTTCATCCCAGCACTGTATATAGTGGTTATGGTGTATGTCCTGACCTCTGTACAAGAGGTGCCTCTCTTGATTAAGTCCAGCACATAGTTCCAGCTATAAAACCATTTACTAATCACTTGAGGAAGTGTAATCTTAGTTCTGAGAGTACCTTTTGATACATACCTTGTCTCTCCCATCCATTGACAATGCTCTCACAGAATGTTAGGGGTTGGAAGATCACCTAGTCTCTCCCTGGGCTTGTATGTTGTGCACACAGTCTCCCGGGCAGTTGTTTGCAATGCCTACATCCAGGCTGTGGGGCAGAGGCAGTTGGCCAGCTGTATCTGGTAGCCTTTTAAAATCATTTCATTGCCACGATCAGTTTACTCATCTCGAGACCTTTGCTTCTGGCAGTAGATGCAGAAACAAGAGGCCCTGTCTTCAGGCACAAACTCCTCATGCAGATGCTCTGCTCTGCCCAAGAAAGTACAAAATAAGATTCTGTTTTCTACCTGTGTTAACAAATGTAATTGGTTTACTCTGTAGCCTGCACAGGTTTCATCTTTCAGCAAGTTAATAGCATAAAGTAATCCCAGGTCACCCACAAAACCACCGTACACAGCTCTCTTTAATGAGCTTTCAGCTGGTCTCTTGCACTTCTGCAACCAAATCACAACACTATTCCAGATGAAGTTGCTCTCCTGGGTCCTACTGAAATGATTTCCAGGAATCCTGTGATGACTGCCACCGTTTTCCCTTTTTTGACTCTGGTTTTCTTCATTGGGAAACACCTGTTACCTCCAATAATGAAACAATGTGTAAAACCTTGTAATTATTGCTGCAAGTGCAGAGTATAATCTGCTTGATTGATCCTTCCACTTCCAACTTCTCCTCAGGTTTATGCAAACGGGATTCGGAACATTGACTTACACTTCATAATCCGCAAACTGGCAGCGCCCGTCATCTCTGTCCTGCTGCTTTCCCTGTGCATACCATACACCATAGCCTCTGGGGTTGTACCTTTGTTAGGTATGTATACATACACAACACCCTTGTTACCATCTTGTGATTCAGAATGAGAATGGTCTCATTCAAAGAGCAGCAATGCAGGTATCTAGCTAGTTTGGGGAAGGCAGTTTAATTTCTTTGCAATAACCTTTAATTTGAGTCTCTCCTTAGGATCTCTGCTGAGCTGAGGACATCTGTTCTGACTTGATTCTAAAGGAAGCTTAGAACGGGTGAAAATCCTGGGGTTGTTTCAAGGTTTTCATTCAATATTAACATGTAAATATAGTTTAGGGTTTTTTTTCAGAGTTTCCTATCCCCTCATAGTTGAGGGAAATAGCTTTATTAGAAGCTATTAGAAGAGTAGATGAGCTTTTCCATCAAGAGTTCTCTTTTGCTAGTTAGTTTTGATGTTACGTGTTCAAGTTGTCCCACTTTATTGCTCAACCTCTCACTTGAATGTAGAGTTCTTTCTGATTTGAGGTACACAGAAGTCAGTAAGCAAGAAGAGCTGATAAACTTTTTTTTTTTTTTACTTTGTTAATTGAAAACTTTCATCTTGAATTCTTCAGATGAGACAACAGCATCTGTCATGTCAGATCTCTGAGATAAATGGATGTGTTCTTTGTTTCACAGCCCTTCTACTGAAGTTAATTCAGAAGTGTAAATGTGAGAGTTACTTTAAGAATGTGGGTTGTGTCTGTCTTTTGTTTTCTAGGAGTTGCTGCTGAAATGCAAAACCTAGTTCAGCGGCGGATTTATCCTTTTCTGCTGATGGTGGTGGTTTTGATGGGAATTCTCTCCTTCCAAGTCCGCCAGTTCAAGCGCCTTTATGAACATATTAAAAATGACAAGTGAGTCTGTAGTGGGGGGGGGGTTGGTTTTTTAATTTTTTTTCTACTTTTAAATTCTGGTAACAACTTCAGATTGAATTCATGTTGTAGGTACTAGACAAATCAATTTCTGAGCCAGACCTAACCTGTTTTGGTAGCTGTGGTTCAGCTAAACAAACACAGGAATAAACTATAAAATGAAGGAAGAGCCTCCCCTGTGTCTAACTTGAATGTGTTTTACCACAAATGAACATGATTGCTTCTTTGTCTCCCCCTCTGTAGTCTTGAAGACAGTACTGTGATAATATGACATCACCTGAAAGTGAAATCATGTCTTAATCTGCTAATTATAAAACCATTTATCCAGCCTTGGCTGCATATCTGTTTTTCTTACTCTTCCTTATCAGTAGTCCAGTTAACCTGTTAAAGAGCATTTAGTTGATTTGACAGTTGGCCCTTAACAAATTTTGTCCTGTTTTCTGATATTTTCATTAATTATTACTCTGTGTTACTCAGGTGCCTGATAAAATATCAATGTTCCCTGTTATTTTTTCTGATTATCCTGCTTAGTTTGTAAGTTTTTCTTTTCCCTATGCTACCATAATTACTTTTTGTGCTTGATATTTAGAAACATACATTTTGGACCCCAGCAACTAGACTTTCTAGACTTCTTTTGTGTGGGAAAGGAATGAACAAGTCTGTTGTGTTCATGTCCTGAGTTACCCTAGAGCAGATTTACTTTCCACTGATACAAAGGCAGGATCCTTTGAATCCTAAAGGTTAGAAGTGACTGGTACATTGTGTTTGATGTACACGTGACATGAATGCTGTTTGGAAATAGTGCATGGAAAAAGGAGCAGTGGTGAAAAAGGCTCTAAAGGAACTGTTAGGTTTCAGGGGAAGAATTCATAGGTGTGTATGGCTCTTCCACATGTAGAACCAGCACACAGATAGGAAGCATGGAAAGTAATGGAGATGGCAAAAAGCAGGAGTGTGGAACAGTGATACATAGTGAGAACTAACGTGGAAGGTAAGAAAACTGCTAAGTTGATAGTGAGATATTGAAACAATTAAAATAAAGGAATCTCTTAGCTGGAAAAGCCTGAAGTGCAGTAACATTAACGTATTTTCCCTTCCTGTAAGAAAGATTTTGCTGCACTAGAAATTCTTCCTTTACAGTGTTTTCATTTTTTCTTTTTAATTGAAAAAACCTAGAAGGTACATTGGGTAAGAGAGGCTCAGTTACATTGGAGCAAAATCCTTTTTGAACTTAGAACTTTCTATCACACTCTAGTTTGGTTTTATATCTGAGGTGCTCAGATGTTCAAGTGGCAGTGACTCGAACAGGCACTGCAAAGATGCTCTTAAAAGTATCATCCAGCAAAGGGGGCTGGATATATCAATACTGCAGCACACTCTTCAAATTTTATGTCTTCATTTCACTTATATGTCTGAATTGTGTGACAACTCAAGTTAAAGCTATAAACACAAACCTGTAAGCCTGTATTCCCTTATAAAATGCTGCATTAGCAGGAAGAAGATTAAAAATTGAAGACCATTAGTGGGGGAGAGATCACTTGTAGAATAGCTTTCACTGAACTGAGGAATCTACTTCTTCATCAGAAGAGAGTGGAATTGTGTTACAGAAGGGTATGAACTGCTGGTAATTTCTCACTGTTTTTACTCTAATCTCAGGTACCTTGTTGGGCAGCGACTCGTGAATTACGAACGAAAGTCTGGTAAACAAGGCACATCAACAGCTCCACCTCAGTCCTCACCAGAATAGATGGTCATATTAAACATCTTGACCTTCCCTTGGCCTTTACATGTCCTTTTTCATAGACTTTTCTTCAGTCTTTGGATATCTCTCCCAATAATACCCTCAGCAGTGTCTTGGCTCCTGTTATTAGCATCAAGATAGCAGTTAAGGCTGTGTTCCTTGTCTGCATTTTCTGATGTTATCAATGCTGTCTGAGGTCTGTATATGTGTAAATAGAAGCATCCCAACACCCTAAAACCTTGGATTAAAAAGAATGTGCATTGTACATCTTCAAAAAGTATATTAATTTATTAAAACTAGTTGTCACTTTATTTTGGACTGCTGTTCTGTTGACAATGTGCCACAAAGCAATAGTGTGAAAAGGCAGGATGTTTTTATAACATTTGGAGCTCACTTTATGGTAACAGTTCTTATTGGAGTAACAAAATATGGTTTTTCATGAGTGGAAAGGCCACACAGAGAATATCAGAAGTAAATAACTGTCTTAAAGTCAGCAATGAAGTGGCTGTGGTGAGAACACAATGAACTATGTATCTTGCTGTCAAGTCTTTTTTATTACTCTGTATAACACCAAAGCTGTTGTACATTTTTCTATTGCCTGATTGTTTTTCATGTGTCTGAGTTTGTAATATTGTACAGTTGCTGTTAAATTGAAAATATTTCCTCTTCTGAGAATTCAGATGTGCTTGTTGAGGCTCAGATGGGTTTTTCTGTTGGTGGGGGTGGGGATGGGGTATGGCTTTGGGAATCAGGGTTTACTGAATTCAAACAGTAAGTAAAAAAATTTACTATGGCTAGGTGATAGAAACATTTAAAGGTACCAAGAAAAAATAAGATAGGCTCACAATTTAAATTGTAGCCAATTTCTTACCAGTAATAGAATCTTTCAGGACCCCAAGGGGAGGGATGAACCCTGTCTGAATTGTTTGCACAGAAACAAAGAGCATGGTGTGAGCAATATTCTAACCTGGTCCTTACTTAAAGAGCTTGAGATCTTTTTTTTTTTTCCTCTCTAAGTTATCAAAGTTCCAAATTTTAGTCCATTACTGAAAAAAAAAAAGAAAAAAAAAGAAAAAAAAAAGACCAACAGAAAAAACAAATAAAATTCTTTTTCAGGATTGGTCACTATGAATTTTTATGGAAATAATAATGAGGAAGTACCATTTATTGCCAAGGAAATGTATACACTATTAAACAGGCAAGGAAAAGTTAGATTTCTTTGCAGGGATGCAGTCAAACAAGACCCACCAAATCAAGCCTGTGTTATTTCTATATATAGATAGAGTTCTTCTGCAGTAATATTTGGCTTGGTTTGTTGTTTTTTTTTAATGTAGATATTTTAAATAAAATGCATAACAGTATCACAAGCTTTCAGTAGCATCAAATCACATGCTTAGATTTCAGTATCTTTCCTCGATTAAGTTGGGAAAATGTGAGTATCCATTGCAGTAATCAGAAAACTGATGGAACATTTAACTTGCTGCTCAGTACACTGTCCTTCAGTATTTTGTACTTAATATGTATATATATAATTAATAACTACCTGAAAGGACATTGTGGAGAGGTAGGTGCTCGTCTCTTTCTCAGAAGTAACTAGTGACAGATCAAGAGGGACTGCCCTCAAGCTGCACCAGGGGAGGTTAAACTGGACATTAGGATTTTATTTTTTCTTTACTGAGTTGTCAGGCAGTGGAACAGGCTGCCCAGGGAGGTGGTGGAGTCACCACCTTTGGGTGTGTTTAAGATAGTTGTGATGCTTGGGGATATGGCTCAGTGGTGACTTGGTAGCATAGGGTTTATGGTTGGAATTCATGATTTGAAAGGTGTTTTCCAACCTAGATGATTCTGTGAGTACTTGAGAATCCAACACATGCTCTGAGAGTGTCATCTCCTTCTATTGGTGTTGCATCTCTGATCTGATGTGTTTCCAGCTGCTGTGGTCCAGGCTGTGATGGTAATCATTCATTTTTGGTGTCTGGACTCATGTTCTAAGGCAAGAATCCAGTGGCAGAGAGCTGTCACTATCAGGTCAGAAACTACTGTTTTACAGAATTACTGGTGTCCTGATGGTTCTGAGCCACAAATACTACCCTTTGGAGTGATTTATTAGGAAATTTCCAGTACAATGAAATCACAGAAAAATAACCAAAATATTTCTCTCTCATTCACTGTTGCCGACTAAATGTTAAACTGCATATTCCCCCCTGTATTTTTTATGTGCATAAATATTGCATATGATTGTTGACAGTGGTGTATATTGTGGGACAGATATTTTCACAATATTAAATTCACTGCTAACATACATTATCACTTATGCCAAGATTCTGTCTTTTGACATAACCTTTCGTAAGCAGTTCCAAAATGGTCTTGCCACTCAAATATTGCTAGCACTACTGTGCATCATGCAGAATCTGCAGTAGTGTGGTTCTTGTAACTTTTGTGTTTTTATCCAGACAAACTGGTCTTAACATTAAAATTTATTAAGAAAAAGCCTTTGTGCTGTTCCTTGTTGCTGTTACTTTCCAAGACACGACAGAAAAAAAACAGAATTGGGCCAGTCATGTATTATGAACTGGAGCCATTTTAACTTAGCTTATATTATCTGCATTCCATAGCTCTTTGCTCTGGAGAACTGGTTTCAAAACAACTGTACTTGCTTGTGTATTGCTTTGCAAATCTAGTGGTGGTAGTTCAGTAGGTGAGTAGTTCAACTGGCCTTTATCCAGGGACTGTCATGCGTAGCTCTGTTTGCATACTGAAAGAAGTTAATTGCATTGTGGCTTTGACTGGTTTAACACAGATTGGTTTATATTGATTAAAAATATTTAAATCTACATGATTTCTCTGGCTTACCCTTCTCCACTGGATAAAGCCTAAGTTACTTGGTTTTGTTTGTGAGGGCCCTCTGGTATCTCTGTTAACTCCCTCGATGAGATGCCAGCTCCAACACCAATTGCAGTACTCACATCACTTTTCAGCTGAGTGCATTCATTCTTGCTTTGTTTTCCCCTAAGCTTGAGCAAAGGTCTTCATAAAAATCTGTACAGCAGCCTCACTACTCTTCAGAGAACTCTGTAAAAAGCCCTTTCTTTACCTTACCAAGCAGGAATGACTGGTTTGTTGATTCCAGTGCATGGCATGCTGCACAGTGTCCATTTGTTTCCTCATATTCCACTGTCTTGTCAATTCCTTTATGTCTGGATTGAAAATTCAGTGTGTCAGGTTCCGTGTTCTTGTTCCACTTGCCTTGTGCAGCCTGAGCAATGAGAGGGGTTCTTGGCAAGAATACAGAATTGCAGATAAACATTGAACAGGGAACAGAGCCTTAGTAGTGTAGTGAAGCTCAGGACACACAAAAAAAACAGCATCTGCTTTCTGAAACTATAGATAAAGAAGCAACTTTTGTAAAGCACAATGGTAAGTTACAGCTCTCTTACTCCAATATTTCAGTTAATTAGATTAACTGGAATTGCAGTTAACAGCAGTGTTGTTAAGTCTGTCCTTATTTGAGACGAGCTGTGCTTAAGTGCTTCATTTAGAAGTCACCATAAATTGAGAAGCACTGTGCCAAACTCAAAGTTACTCAGTAATGGCAGCTTTTAGAAGATGGTATTTTCAAAGGTCAAATCCTGTTCCAAAATAAACTGAATGCTTTTAACTTGGGACAATAGTGAGGGACAGAGCAATGGCAAGTTTGGGTTTGTTTTGTTTTTTGGGTTTTTTTTGCTGCTACTTGCTGTGATCTGTTGAGTAGTGGTCAAAATTGCATAGGTGCTTTTTTTTTTTCTTACCTGTGTAAAGTAAAAATCAAATATGCTTGGAGTTGTCTGGCATAGGGTTGGGAGGGTAAGGGGAGGTGCACTGAACCTTACTTGTCTGGTTGATGCTAAATCACTTGGCTTTCAAGAAGTGTTTGTTCCTGGAAAATTACAGTTTGCCTAGAGGGAACAGGCTTACTTGCTGCTTACAAAAGTAGGGAACAACGTTCATGGTTTATATTGAATATAATTTATGTGTTAGAACCTGACCATTGATGTGCCTTGTTCAGCAGGTGCCCATGGTGTAAATGGCCTGGTGAAGGGCATGTGGGTGAATGTGCTGATCTAAAATACTGCTGCAGCAGGATGGAGTTTACACAGGGTGTTTGGGATGTTTGTGACCAGAAGTTGGGGAAGGAGGAAGCAGCAGCAGAATGTTGAAGCTGACATCACTCAGTGCTGCTATAAAGCAACAGCAGTGTCCTATATATATATGTAACAAAGTAAAATGCCAGGGTGGGAGTGAGGTGGAAAATAGTATTTTAAAAAATGTGAGTTAACTTCTTTCACTGAAGCTACACTTGTGTATTTTACTACCTATGTTTTCATAGCTTGATCAGCTTTTTCTTAAATTGTTTAGGCCTTACTACCTTTAAATCTGTGGGCCCAGGATTCTTGACAAGGTCCATCAGTCCCTCTCATTGTGCTTTTCTGTGATCTCTCTTGTTGGAAGGGGTTTAATCACCTCACAACCACATTACTTGCCTGTGTAGTCCCAGATTTCTTCACACACCCTTGTGTTAACCAGCATGTAATTAGTAATTGGCAGAACTCTCAGAACTGAAGCTGCCCTCTCCCTCCCTCACCTACCTCTTAATTTTACTCAAAAACTCTCAGAGGTTATCCCACTCTTGATTAATTGTGACAAAGTTTTCACCTTTACATTTTTCCACCGCTTTGCAATCCATATAAAATAAAATGTTTGAAGAATATATAGTTTTTCATTAAATATGCATAGAAAGCCTTCCCATCTACATGCTGCTGTTTCTCATAATATGGTTTGGCAGCTCTACGATTTTGCTGCACTGGACCAATATCTGGAAGTATTGAGATTATGACTTTAACTTATTGAGCATGCTCAAGAACTTTATGTGGTAATATGTCCCGGTTTGAGTGAGAGCCAAACAAATTCTGTTCAGTGATTTTACTTTTCAGCTCGGGGTTTCTAACTAACTGCACTTTCTGAAGTCAGCAGCATGTTTTGCAGACTCTGTCTGCTTCTGGCAGTGATAACACCTCATGTTTAGAGTTACTACCAAGGATACCAAGGCTACTGCTAGAACTTGTGTATTGCACTGAGGGGGTGGAAAGTGACAGACCGCGCCTGCAGGGAGGAGTGGACAGGACAGGTGACCCCAAACTGACCAACGAGGTATTCCAGCCCATACACGTCATATCCAGTACAGAAAGCTCGGGGGTCCAGAGGGTCATTCTCTCTGGGTCGGGACCTCGCTCTCCAAGTCTCGCTCTCAGTCTCTCTGGCTCTTGGTCTTCCTCTCTGAGGGATTCTCCCCCTCAGAGCACCAAGGAGGCCTCTCTCCATTCTGCCTTCGATCCTGATCAGTGTGTTCCTGAACCTGGTGCCAGAATCCAGCTCCTGAACAAAGCTCCACATCTGCTGTGGGGCCCAGTCTGGGACTGTCCCTGTGCCAACTCCACAGTATCAGTGACGGTGATGTAATTACCATCAGGGGGGCTGGGTTCGGTGCTGCTTTTGTACATATTTGTATATATTCCATTATTATTATTTTCATTTTCATTAAATTGTTCTAGTTGCCTTTTCTAATCGCTAGGTCTCCCTTATTCCTTTTCTCTTCCCCTTTGGGGAGGGAGGGGTGTTAAAAGAGAGTGTCTGTTATGGGTCTGGGCTGCCCTGACCCTAAACTGTGACATAATAGTTCCAAGTGTGTCCAAAGACGGTGGATGAGAGAGACTATGGAACATTTGTGGTTTACCTGTTGTTCCTAGACACCTTTGAAAGCCTGCATTGTGGCATTTAATTCTATTCTGTTAACCCTTGCAGGATGTTTGCTACAGGTTTGTTGTTTGGTTTTTTTTTTTTACTGTAGTGCTCTTAATTGATTGAAAGCATCTACCCAATTAAAGAACAGGTATGTCATGTCAGAAGTTTGCTGTTTTCATGTGGTTCTGAGGCTCAGTACTGGGCCTGCTCAGTCCTTGGCCTGTAGCCTATGCAGAAGATGGTTATTTTATGAGATTGTTAAAATGTGTGTTTCATGTTTTCCAGAGACCGCCGCTTTGTTCTGCATGGCCTTAGATGTTCATCAGTGGGGACACGATGTGGATGAAGAAGGGCTGGCTTCAAATAAAATAGTGTTGATTTCAGTAACCACAGCCTTTTTGGAGCAGACAGCACTGACATTTCTTTGGAGCAAGGGTGTGTGAAGACTTCATGAAACAAATAACCCTATTTCTGAGTTCATTTGCATGCTTGGACTACCCGTGTTAGAAGGGCCGGGGGAGATGCAACAGTGTCATTACAGAGGATGTAATATATATACTTATACTCCTCAATGGGTGGAAGAGCCCACCTCTCGGACAGGGAGCGAGAGGTGCCGTGAGATGCTGGGAGAGTCGCCCCTTCAGCCTTGCTGCTTCCAGCTCCTGGGGCTGCGAGGGCCATAGCGGTGCGTGTGGCTGTCCTTGCAGCAGCTACTGCGGGGAGCCCGGGGGACCCACAGCCGCCCTCCCAGCTCCGGGGAGGCGTGAAGCCTTTCAAGGTCTCTTGGGAAGTTCGCAGAAGGCAGGCGCTGCCCCTGGCGTTTTAAACACCGTGGGCAACAACACGTCCTCCGTCGCCTGGCCGCTGGGACGACCGATCGCCCGGGCCAGCCCCTCCCTCCCGCGTTGCCCTGGCAGCGGGGCCGCGTAGCAGGGCAGGTGAGGCGCTGCCTGGGCCTTCCCCAGTCCCGAGTAGCGAGGGAGGGGCAGAACCGGCGACGGGGAGGCCGCTCAGGAGGGGTTCGAGCGAGGGGGTGCCCGGCTCGTTGCCCTCGGTAACCACGCGGTAAGTCGGAGGGGCCGGAGAACCGGGGCCGGCCCTCAGCTCCCCTCTCGGCTCTGGACTTGGGGCTGCCTGTCACCAACAGCAGGCTGCGTCTGCTTTGTAAGAACAATTGAAAACCCGTTGGGTTTAGCTTCATGCCCAGAACACCTGGGGCAAGTTTTGGCTGTGTGGATGGAAAAGCAGAGAATGAGAGCACGGAGGAGGTGGGAGAGAGGAGTTTTCAGGAAGAGTACAGTCGACGTTGCCACAGGCGGGCGGACCTCGGTGCTCTTGCCTTTGTTTGTTCGATGTGTATGTGAACCGGAGGCTCCCTCCAATCGTCAGGAAACCCCTTTTTTCACTGTGAAGTTAATGGAGCACTGGCCCAGGGTGGGTATGGAGTATTCCTCCTTGGAGATACTCAAAACTCATCTTATCATGGTCCTAGGCAGCCTGCTAGTCCTGCTTGAGCAGCAGGTTGGGCTAGATGATATCCAGAGGTCCCAGCAACCTCAGCCCTTCTGGGAGACTCTATGATTGATAGTTTATTATAGAAAAGCAAGTCTCTTGGTTTTTTTTTCTTTTTCTTTCTCTATTTCTTATTAGTTTGGGTTTGTTTGGGTTTTTTTTGTATTTCAGGTTTTTTTCTTCTTTTTGTCTGCTTTGCAAGGGCCACACACATGTATTTCTTCCTCGGGTTTTTTTCTGTTCTCTAACCCTGAAATCCTCATTTTTTTGCCTTCAGCTTCAGTCCCTTGGCTAGAGCTGGATTTGAATCATTCCTGAAAGTGCACAAACAAAGTAGTAATTAAATGCACATACTGAAGTCTGTCCCTGATGTACATTTGCTGTATTAGGGTAAAGAAGATGCTGTAGCCTGCCTGTGTTTTTCCAGAAATGAAGTTCTAAGTATGGTTTGATGCTCAAAGGAGCCCTGAGTCAAAACAGTCCCATTCCTCCATTGCTGACTTTTTTTCTTTTTCCAGTAAAGGAAAATTCACGTGATAGGGGCAGCAAGTCATCTGCCAGAAACTCTTATTTTCATCTTAAATATTAAAAATAGAAGAATTTAAAGGGATAAATGATGCTGCTACATTGATTCCTTTCTTCATGCCGTTGCTTTCCCTGCTCTTACTTTCTGCCAGTTGCTGATAGGTTTTTAGCTTTTGTTGCTAAATCAACTTAAGCAGGTGGTAGTTTGCCCTTGAAATTATGAGGAGCATGCCCAGATTTCCTACCAATTGTGCTCCGTTGCTATAACAGGAGAAGGATCATAAAATAACCCATGTCTGCCCTTCTTTTGGATCCTGGGGAACAGGATTCCTTGCAACAATTCAGTTATATCCTAATGAGATGACCCTACTGTGTGAGCAAAGTGCAATGTGTATTTGCAGCACACAGTAATGTTTGTTCATCAGTGTAATTTATTGTGGTAGATCTGAGGAGAAAAATAAGTTTAAAAGCTTCTAAAGACACAACTGTTAATTAATAGCTCTCCTTACCTGGAGCTGTGGTTGGTGTCCCAACACCATTCTTTTACTTGGTTTTGCCATATCACCATCCCTGGAGATATTCCAGGTGAGGTTGAACAAGGCTCTGAGCAGCCTGGTCTAGTTGAGGGTGTCCCTGCTCACTGCAGGGGGGCTGCACTAGATGCCCTTTGGAGGTCTCTCCAGCCCTAAACATTCTATGATTCTATGATCTCAGTGCTGTTGGTTGTGCAGTAGCCCCAGCTGTCAAGTGGAACAAGAGAGAGTTTGGGTACTAGCACTTTTTGCCTCCATGTGCAAACACAAGTTTTTTATTTCCATACTGCTCTGTGGACTGTTGCTTTATTATTGTTTCTTTCAGGTCCTTGTAACTGTATGCTAGTGGACCATGCCTCCTCCAGAAACCCTGTTTTGTGCTCAGCAGATCAAAATACCCCCTGAGCTGCCTGGAATTCTGAAGCAATTTACAAAAGCTGCTCTTAGGACTCAACCCCACGACGTTCTGCAGTGGGCAGCTGCGTAAGTGTGGTGGTCACATAACAATGTGACACGTGTGTGGGGACCCACAGATCCTCTCTGGGCTGTACAGTGGAGGTGGCTTTGTATGGTAAACTAGCCTGTGGATTGCAAATGTGCTTCTGTGCCTGAATGCAGCATGTGAGACTTTCAAAAATAGCCCTCTCACCTGGTTGATTTGGTGGTTTGCAGAGGTACTTCTGGTGTAGTTTGATTTCCATTCAGTAAAATGCATTGGAATATTTGTTGTTATTAATTACTCTGTCCTGAAGACCAAACTTTTTTTTTTTTTTTCATCTTCTCCTCCTTTAATGAGTCTTTATTCTTGGATTTTAAACCTAGAAAATAGCTTTACAATTTTTAAGCTTGCTTAGGTTTCTTTTTGTTGTTTCCAGGAGCAAAATGAAGTAGTCTCCTTACATATTACTGGATTAGGAAAAGAGCCTGAAAAAGCTGCAACTTTTAGGTGATAGTCCATGAAAATCTATCACTGAAAAGTTGATTTCAAATATTCAAATGCCTTTTCTTTAACTTTTTTTCTTTAATTTTTTTCTTTACCTTAAGAGCTCACTACCTTTTTTTCCTGTCCTACAGTTTGTGTGACAAGCTCTTGAAAGGCACCTATGAGATGTTCTCTGTTGGGGAGGGGATTGGAAAATGTCAGTAGTGTGTATGTGAGGGGAGGCCCCTAACAGAACCAGGTGGTGAGAGCATGGGCAGTGCAGCCCTGCCATGGCCAGACCCTGGGCACTGCCTGTAGGTTGCACCAGCTCAGTTGGAGGAGCCACCCCAAGTGAGGGAATGTGCTCTGGTGTGAGAGCATCTGGGGTGGAGCAAGGTCTGGACCTGGGGAAGCTGCATGAAGTAGAGCATGGCTGTAGTTTCACATGTGCTGCTGGTGGTGTAGCACTTGTCCCTGTGAAAGAATCAGATGAGGAAACAGAGCCAGCTGAAGAGCAGCCCAGATGCTGTGTGTCCATCCTGACTGCGTGTCTGTTCCTATGCAGTGGCATCAATTCAGTTCTGCAGTGCTGCTTGCTGGGCATTTTGGCAAGCATGAGATATCCTGGACGTGGACAAAGGTGACCAGGACAGGTGAGGGAGAACAAGTGGAGAAACCCTGAAATTAGACCTATCACTGGCTGACTGAAACCTGGGATGTTTTGCACCATTCAGCTTGCTGGCCAGTTAGGGCAGAGCTCATTAGCCTGTGACAGCCTTCTAATTAAAAAGGATGTACATCTAATTCCCTTTATGTTCTGTTCTGTTCTTATATTTTCTTTTGGAATGGCAGAAATGCTGATCAAAGGCTTGCAGCATAAATAGCCAGTTGTGCTTTTCAGGTAGCATGTGAGGGCAGTGTTAAAGAAATCAGGCCTAAGGTGCTCATCAGTCAAATGGGAAAAGCTTGTGCTTTGGTTTGCAAGCACACTCTGATGCTAATAAATCACTGTCTGCTAAGAACAGCTGAGTATATCATGCACAAAAGAAGTCTTAAGAATTATTAGAATGTCATAAAAAGGGACGTGTAAGGTTTAAAGACCATGGTTTCCACAAAGAAAAGTAGTATCTGGGCACAGGGAGGTAGGACTTGTGCACGTGGGCAGCTTGCTGAGTGCTGCTGCTCCTACACAGGAACCTGTGGATTCATTCCCTGAACTGTAAGAGCATTTACTCCTGTGCAGCTTGTGACAGCTATGGTGTTTCAGTCTGCTGCTTTTCCCATTCCCTTAGGTATTTTTCAGCATTGTCAAAAGGTGAGCCCCTTCCTGTGAAGGAGAGAATTGAAATGCCTTTAGCAACAGAGAATACAAAAGATGGTTTGACCCCAGGACTCCTTAAAATCTTGCACAAACAGGTACGACCCAGCCTTTGTCAACTGAGAAATGCTGGGGTGTTGGGGATGGCTGAGGGGGACTGACTGCAAAGTATTTGATGTCTTTTGGGAAGTGACTGTGTTCTTAGTTGCATTCTATTGTTTGGAGTCCTTACTGAGGTACTGTGATTTTGTTCCAAGCTTTCTCCCAGAGGCATGGTGAAGCTTTCAGAGCTGGAGGAGAAATGGAAGCACTTGTCCTTGTCAGAGGAGCAGCTGAAGGCTATCCTGCAGCTGGATGACTTTGGCGAGGAGGTGGAATGGATGAAGTTTCTGGCACTCGGGTGCACTGTGCTCGGTGGGGTATGTTCACAGCAGGAGCCCTCACACCTAAATGCAAACAGCTATGTATGATCATATGTGAAGTAGACCACAGACCAATGAATTGGAAGGCCAATGGGATCCTGGCTTGTATCAGGAATAGTGTGGCCAGCAGCACTAGGGACGTGATTCTCCTTCTGTACTCAGCACTGGTGAGGCCTCCCCTTGAGCACTGGGGGCAGTCAGTCACAGGAACAGCATTCTGATGGAGCTAGACTGACTGTATTTACCTCCCTCTGTGAATTATTTCATTTCAGCTCTACGTAATGAAACCAGAACTTCAGTCTTTCCTAAAGCAGAGTGGAAGACACACACAAGAAATGTACATTCATTACATGCAGCTGTAAATAGTTTTCATAGTTAATAGGATCACAATGATTAAAATACAAGAGCAGACACGTATGAACTTCTTAAGAACACCAGTGAAAGATACTGAAGTATCTTTCTGTAAAGCACTGATGTGTTTTTACAGCCTTGTAGAAATGTCTGCACCAGCAGCCTGTTAAACTGTTTTTCAAAAAAAAATATAAATAAATAAATGGGAGAATGTATCAATGTGAATTAATTTGCTGCTTTGTGAGAGAGAGACAGCAGCAGCTTGGAGCAGCAGGAAGAGCAGTAGAATGAGCAGCAGTAGAGGGGTAACAATGTTTGGAGGGTAAAATCTGCTGTCATAGAGGCAGCTGCCTCTCCTTCCCCAGAGAGCCCTCCCAGGGGAGGATCTACATTCAGAAAAGCTGCTAAAGGGTTAGAAAACGGCACTTTTATGGGCTGGGTTCTAGATCTTGAACAGATACTGAATTGATTTTCAGTATTGCTGCCCTACTGTTAGGAAGTACTCACCTTCTTATAAAGCCATCACTTTCTTGTTGAAGAGGTAAGAATAAATTTGAAAGTTACAGTAAAAATATTACCACTTGGGTTAAAAAAGGCCTGTGTAGGGTTTGTGGGACTTTGTTTGAATGGCATCTAACAAGTCTTGGACCCAATGAAGCTCAATGCTGAATTTTTCCCCATTTCCCTATATAGCTCTATGTGTAGGCTACTGGATTATAGACTACTGAATAGGTGATTTGTTTTCAAAATAGATTTAGAACTAATACTTTGAGGCATGTGTGTTTAGCTTTTACAGTAACAAAACATTGTAGATAGGACTCTGACTACCCCATGCAGTCTTTGAAGGAGGTTGTAGAATCTCCTTCTCTGGAGACATTCCAGACCCACATGGATGTGTTCCTGGGTGACTTGGTCTAGGTGACCCTGACCTTCTTCTATGTCCCTTCCAACCCCTGACATTCTGTGATTCTGTGATCACAGGATTTAGATATATTTTACTCCTGTCTCTTCATTATTTCCATGCCTGGACCTGCACTGGAGACTAAGTTTTGTTTTGAGAGCTAGGTAACGATGATAAAGCCTTAATCACATTTACACTCAATTTTAGTGGTTTACAGCATGGATTTTCTCACAGTGTGCAAAGGGTGTTCATGGCTCTGATACCACTCCTCTCATTTCCTGCTACACCTCTTGCAGTCCTTGCTGAGTTCCATGAAGCATGCCTGTGAAATCTTAACGAAGGACCCAGAAGGTGGAGCAGCTCGAGTTCCCTTTGAAACATTCTCCTTCCTGTACTTGTATTTGGCCAATATTGATGGAGAGATCCCAGAGGAGAAAACTGCAGAGTTCCTCCACAAAATTGAAGAACAGGCGTAAGTAAAAATCTGTGATTTTTTGGTAAAAAATGGTAAACTGTTAGTTAGACATCTTGTTTTTTTACATGTTGAAGTCACCATCTGGTGGTACAATTCTCCCTCTAAGAAGCAATTACATACAGGTCTTTATCATCTGCATATTACTGCAGCTGCTCTTTTGATTTAGCATAGATCATAAACCAGAGAGGGAAAATGGGTGTTCCCACCCAAGTCTGAAGTCTCTACTGTGTTTCTTCTGAATTACTTCTTCCTAGATATTTTCTTGAGAAAATATATAGTATACACTTGTTCTTAAATGGTTTAGCTGTTCATTTTTTGCAGTGTTAGCTATGGTAAGCTGTCTTTCTTGTAAAGACCTTGGTGGTGTTCAGTAGCTATAAAGGACAAAGGAAGAACATAGTCCAACTGGAATACTTCATCCCATTTGCACCAGGTTGGGTGCACACTGCTTGGCTGTATGTTTTGCTGTCAGTGACAGCTGTGTTCAGGTCTTCTCTGTGCTGTTGACTTGCCTCCTAGTGAAGAGGCAACTCCACTCTCACCTCTTCCCTTCAAGTAGTTTGTTATCAAATGATGTTTTCCCTCAATATCATTAGGTGTCCTACTTACAGGACTGGGTAGAAAGAACCCTATGGATGATTGGTCCACTCAAAAGCCATTTTCTGATCTGCTGTCACCATGTTGGTGCTCACAGTTTGCTTGTTCTGAATACTTGTGGACATCTGCACTTTGTGATCAACAGGGTATTTTTCTTGAGTACACCAACACTGTTCTGTTGCCTTAGGCTGGCAGCTGATCACATTTTTGTCAGCTCCTACAACAGAAACAGGCTTGCAGGCTCTACTGACTGGGCTTAAATCCTGCCAACTGCTCCAGCTGAAAATTTCAGCCCTCGGAGACTTCAACTGGTTACATGAAGTCTTGTGCCCTCAAAATTCAGCATCAAAACCTCTTAAACCTTTTAGCAGATGGAGGAAAGGATCCATCAAGATACTGCATATATTCCTGCTAAAATTAGCATGAAATTAGCATGAGGAATATATTAAAATGACAGCAGCTTTAGCCCAGTTCTCGGTGATAAAACTCCCAATCATTTTATCCAGTCAGACGTAGGTCACACAAAATGTGCTTTATTTTGAGCCAGTTTCTGGCCTTGTTCCCCCAAGCAGAGTCTACATGGCATGTTTGCACACAGATGCTCTTCCCCCCATCTAGCTGGAATTGGTCTTTCTCTCTGGGGTGGGTCATCCCTGGCTGGACACCAGGTGCCCACCAAAACTGCTCTCACTCCCCTCCTCAGGTGAACAGGGAAGAGAAAATATAATGAATGGCTTTGGGGTTGATAGGACAACCAGTTGTTGATGTAGGCAGAACAGACTTAGGGAAATAAGTTTCATTTGATATCAATCAAATCAGAGTAGGATAAGGAGGAATAAAAGTCCTAAACCACCTTCCTCCCCTCCCTTCCTCCTTCCCAGGCTCAGCTTCACTCCTGATTCTCTCCTTCCTCACTCTAAGCAGTGCAGGGGGTTGGGGAATGGGGATGACAACCAGTTCATCACACATTGTCTCTGTCACTCCTTCCTCACCCTGGAGACAGTCCTCCACAAAATTCTCCAATGTGTGTCCTTCCCCCAGGATGGCAGTTCTTCACTCACTGCTTCAGCATGGATCCCTTCCATGGGGTGCAGTCCTTCAGGAACAGCCTGTTCCTGTGTGGGTCCCCATGGGGGTCACAATTCCTGCCAGCAAACCAGCTCAACCATGGGCTCCTCTCTCCACGGGTCCACAAATCCTGCCAGGAGGCTGCTCCAGCAGGGTCACTGCTGCCTTCAGGCACATCCACCTGCTCTGGTGTGGAGCTCTCCATGGGTTGCAGGTGGCTGGCTGCTCCACTGTGGGCCTCCATGGGCTGCAGGGGACAGCCTACCTCACCGTGGGCTTCACCACAGGCTGCAGAACTTCTGCTTCAGTGCTCAGAGCACCTCCTCCCTCTCTTTCTACACTGACTTCAGTGTCTATGGAGCTGGTTCCCTCTCCTGCATATTCTCCCTCCTCTCTCCAACTGTAATTGCTGGTGCATGGGTTTCCCCCCCCCCTTCTTAAATATGTTATCACAGGGGCACTTATAACTGTCACTGATAGGCCCAGCCTGGCCAGTGGTGGGTCCATCTTGGAGCTGTCTGGCATTGGCTTAGCTGGAGACAGGGGAAGCTTCTAGTGGCTTCTCACAGAAACCACACTGGCACCACCCTGCTTTCAAAACCTGGCCATGCCAACCCACTACACTGCCAGAGGTTGCTACCAGCTCCATATATGTGGGAGCATACAACTGCACAAGCACACAAACTGATGCTTGTCATTATGGTTACCAGATTAGCAATTTGTAGTAAGAAGCACATTTTTTATCACACTGTATCTTGCTTACAATTAATATTATCCTAAAACACTAGGATTTACCATGTAAAGTGTTCTCCTAAAATGTTTGATTTACTACTTTTTCAGTGAGCGACAAGATGGCATGGTGCTGCTCAGAAACTTTCTGACCCAGCCTTCTACCCTGTTTTGATCAAACCTACTGAAGAGCACCAAGTGAGACAAAAAAACCCCAGAAATAAATATATGCAAGAAAATTTGTGTTCAAAGGATTGTTATTCACACATGACAACACAAGATCCTTGTCTCTGACACTTCAGTTTCTTTATCTCACTCTTGAAATCACCCTGCAGTGGTGTTAAATGGTTATAGTGTTCTCCTGCCTCTCAGTGATGCTTACACCTAGGGAGTGATACCTTCACTCAACTGCTTTTACTAAGTAAGATATATTTTGTTATGACCCTTCCTACCTCTAATATATATGACTATAAGAAAAGGAGCAAAACACAAAAGTGAAATTGGAGCAGAGTGGACAGCTCTAATTGGTGCACTTCCTGGCAATCTGATCAAACAGAAGAAAGTCATGTAGGAAAAACTGACCTGCAAGCTTGGTTTGTTGTAGTGGGTTTTTTTGTAGTATAGTTGTTTGTTGTACTCCATTGAGGTTAACAAGCTTGGCTGATGATCACTGACCTTGCAGTAGTAGATTGTGGGAGGAATTAGCAGAACTGGAAACTGGTAAGAATAAAAATATCACTGAAGTAGAATCATCCTGCATATCCTTAAAACAGTGAGACTCAAGACATTCAGATGCATATTATCAACTCCTATCACTAACACTTGTGTATTAATCTCCAGAATGGGAACTCCTCCT
Organism: Ceyx melanurus; assembly: GCA_024611195.1. NCBI lineage: Eukaryota > Metazoa > Chordata > Aves > Coraciiformes > Alcedinidae > Ceyx > Ceyx melanurus. Next base: position 19,369 of record JANHGL010026150.1, on the reverse strand, counting down.
TCTCTTTAGAAGGAATGGGGTGTGCACCCAGTGTTTGAAAAAGGCTTGGGCAATATTACGATTGTCCTTGATGCCTCCTCACCAGTTTATGTGGAGCCTTGTATTCTTCATTGTCTTTGACAGGTAACATTGATCCTAAATTTTCCCGAGCATCAGCTTGGAGACGGTAACTTTCTGTTGCTGCCCTTTTACCACTAGGTGCAGTTGAAGCCTGTTGGAGAACTGACATCTGCCCCCTCTCCTCTGGTGCAGGTTAAGACTAGGCAGTAAGTGCTGCCTTCCTGGAACGTGGCTCTTGGGTCAGACAGGAGGGGAGGAGGGAATCTCTCTTCATGCTTTTTCTAGTTGGACTCCAGGGACTAGCTCTGTTCTATATCCACCATCTATGGACCAGGAAGGCAAATTAGTATAGCCTCTCAAAAAGCATATTCTTCAGCCTTGGCAGACTGAAAACTCAAATATATGGGAGCAATCAGTATCATTTATTAATAGATGCAGCAGTGTTAGAGTTCCACAGTTTCTGTGCTGCCACCCTGGCAAACCTTAACACAGTTTCACTTCTGTCCCCAGGCACAGCTGTGATGCAACACCAGTGTTCTGTGCACAGTGTTGCTGTCCTTGGCACAACAGCAGTAACCATCACTCCTGTGCAAGGAATTCTTTGAACAGCTAAAAACCAAACTAATCAGGGTCTTGTTTCTACTTTCTTCTTTTATGGCTGTGATACTTGTCTTCATCCCTGAAACAAAAACACAAATGTTGGGTGGGCTCTTAGGCTCAGACTGACAGAATCTGAAGGAAAAAAAGCAACAAAAAAACAGAAACAACTCGGAAAAGCTCACACTAAATGTAATTGTGTCCCCTTTTAAGGAAAGAAGTAAACCACTTTAAGACAGTTTATTTCCCATGTTGTTTCAACCAAAGCTTTGCCATGCAGTGCTACTGTGGTCATTACTGAAACACTATGGTTTGACAGATGAAAATGTGCTCTTGTGGATATTAGCTGTAGCCTAAATTTGTTTTCTTTTGCCTAAAAATATGTCCAGAGCTACTTAAGAGCAACAGCGTTGTTCTGAAGCATCTATTACGAAAATTTAGTCAAATGACTGTATCTGTATAGATATCAGTGCAACAAATAGTCCTATTCATAAAGTCCCAGTGCAAGCTAGAGCAGAAGTCAGCATTAGACATGGCAAGCACACTTATTAAGTTTGTCAGATGAGTAACATAACCCTCCCCATGTGTACATTGCTCAGCAGGTAAAACAGTCTGAGACAGTACTTCACTCCTGCAGCATGCTGCTCTAAGTGGCACCTTTTAGTTGTGAGAGGAAAGTCTGCATCACAGTTTACGATCTCACAGCCAATGGTGTTTAGTAGTAGCTCATGCCACCGGCTTGTACACTGGGATGAGATCAGGATCACTGTGATTCTCTGCACTGAATTCTCCCAGCCTATGGCTGCCTGATGCAGAAGCAGGAGCCAGCTGTCCCTATCCCAGCTCACCAGTCTCTCTTTCTCCGGGAATCTCTGTCTTTGCCCCTTTCCCGACTCCTTTTTCTTTTACTTGGACTCCTGCTGGTCTCTCTCCTGTGTCTGCTGCGCTCCGGATCCTTCGAGCTGCCTGCAGACTGCCGCGAGTCCGCCGAAGCCGATCGCCTCTCCTCCTTCCTGAAAACAAGGTTACGGACTTCAGCCAAGAAAAACTTCCAGAGTCACTGCTGGTTTGCAATATAATGACCTGCTAACAGTGTCAGACAGATGACCTGTCTTTTATAAAGCTTCTCTGTCTCCTTAAGAAATATACCTCCCAAAAGATTAAGGGAGTGGAGCATCTCCCTGCTGAGGAGAGGCTGAGGGAGCTGGGGCTCTTTAGCCTGGAGGAGACTGAGGGGGGACCTCATCAGTGTCTATCAATATGTTCAAGGCAGTGTAGGGAAGATGGAGCCAGACTCCGCTCAGTGTCATCCAATAACAGGACAAGAAGCAATGGAAGCAAGTTGGAGCACAAGATGTTTAGGGGAAAGACAAGGAAAAAACTTTTCCACAGCCTGGAATGGGCTGCCCAGGGAGGTTGTGGATTCTCCTTCTCTGTAGACATTCCAGACCCACCTGGATGTGTTCCTGGGTGACTTGCTCTAGGTGACCCTGATCTGGCAGGGGGTTGGACTAGATGATCTTCTAGGTCCCTTCCAACCCCTGACATTATGTGATTCTGTGATTCTAAGATGCCTGAGGTCCATGCTCTGGTACGTGCACGTTTCAGCATGTTAGTTACTTATTACAGACCCTCAGTCTTATCATCTCTGCATATCAGACAAAAGAGAGCAGAAGGGGTTCGCTCTGTTCTGTTTTCAATTCATCATTCTTCAGCCACCTGCCTTAAGCTGCTACCTACATCTGAAGAACCCCAGGAGCCTGATCACCTTCATTTGGCATTAAAGCCAAAACCAAAGACCTTGAGTGTTACCTTTCAGTTTGTTTCAACAACATTTTAATCTCAAAGATCTCCCAAAGAAGCACAAACAAGAATATCATGAGGCCATGACTCCTTTTTTTTTTTTTTGGCAACAGATGTTTGGAAGAGCATTGCAGTGTCAGCACAAGAAGAAACATGTATATGTGGAACACTCCCAGCTAGCACTGTGAATGCTGCTGTGCTAACAGCTGCAAAGATATGAAAACCTTTTCTCTGAGGTATTTTCTATTGTATCTACCATTGCATATCTTCTCATGGGGTAAGGAAGAATTTTGTCCTGGTGTTTTCAAGTGTCCTTCTGTCCCCGGCTCCACCCAGGACTTCCTGTTCACCTGGATCACTTGCAATTTACATCCTTACCCTGGAAAGAAAACTAACAATTCATTTTTCCCCATCCCTCATGCAAACAGATCTTCTCAAGCAAGAGCTTAATAAACTGGCCTGAAATAAACTGTGAATGTCTCAGCCAAGGATGCTGCGTGTCCCATTAGAAAGGTTAATCAGCCTTACAGGCTGCTGACATCCCTGAGGAGTTTGGCAACTGGGATGTACCTTCCTGAAGATTTTGACTTCCCTCCTTCACATATCTCTGCATTATCCAACTTATTCTCCTCCTGCCAGTGATTGCTGAGTTCTTCCATATGCACACCAATCACATCTCGGATCACCTGGAGATTAAGATGTGTTAGAAACAAACAACAGGCAATGCAGCATGTTAGGCTAGTGGCCTCAACTACCAACTAGACAGCTGAAGGTAAACTTCTCCCCCCAAAAACCCCCCATCCCAAACCCTATACATCAGATGTTCGAATGGAAAGTCTTTTTTATAGAAATAGGTACTTCAGCTTAAATATTTTACAATAGTCATCTCTAGCTTGCTGGTATTTTCACATCCAACATTTCACAGTCAGAAATTATCCTGTTATTTGTAACTTGCCACAACAACCCAAAAAACAAAAGATTCCTCTACAGTTCGCAAGTCTAATAAAGCAGAGTACAAGAAGTGAAAGGAGACATTTCCTTTGTCTGAAATATTACACCATTGTTTACACTGAGCTACAATAAGCACTTTTGTGCCAAACCCCCTCTCTTTTCAGACCTCACCTCAGTGTAGGACTTCTTAGTTATATGAACATTCTTAGCCCTGTATGACTGCCGCCGCCTTTTGTAGTCTCGCATCTCAGCCAGGATTTCAAGATGGGACTTTGGACCTTTCTGACTATCATCTAGCAAAAAGATGGCAGCAAAACAAATGGTCATTAGCAGGACATCAACACCTGTAGGCATGCAAGTCTGGGGTTAGCAAGAAAAGTCTGAGATGTAAAATACTGTGTTCTTTCTGAAGTTTATCTTTAATCTCACCCTCTCTTACAGCAAATACTGTCCCCAGCCACGCAGTAAGTTGGCAATATCAAGGAATCTGAAGGCAGTTGCAACAAAACCAAAAGTTCTATCCAGTAAAATATACACAATACAAGTGCCAAGAGCAGATCACTGAGGCTTTCTCAGAAAGAAAACAATATAAAGGATACCAAACTATTGTCTTCTGATGCCAGGTCTTCACTGTGGCTTTTAAGAACGTGCTTTTCACAATCAAAACAGCACAAACAATTCTGTTTGTCTTTCAGCAAAACTCATCTAACTAAACCAAGTTAAAGCTCTGAGCCATACATCCAACAACAGATCATTCTTCAAACCTTGGGTGATTTTTGCTGCCAAATCCACAAAGAGATCGCTGTCATTTTCTGTGATGTGGGATCTAGACCTCTGCTTCTTTGTTTCCTCAACAACATAATCATAAAGAGCAAGGCGATCAGCTTGAGTCAGGTCACAGGTGAAACGCTTGTGATTTTGAGGAACTTCTACAGGCAGTAATGAGGAAGATCCTGGAGGTTGAACAGACAGCTGTTGTTAGTAAAATACCATCATTACACAGGAGACACTGAGAAGCTCAACACACAATCTATAAAATATTCATGCTGTTGTCATCCTTCCTCTACAGGTCTGTAAGAGGTTTCATCCTTCTTTATCTGAAAGGACAAAACTGCTCAAAGGAAAATTTAAAAAGCCCCAGTCTGTCCCCAGCCCCACCTCTCTCAACTGCCTACACTGCCAGTTACAGCTCTTCAGATGCTTCAAAGGGATGGCACTGGGTGACATCAAAAGGTCACTGTGTTGTCCCCTATATGTCAGCTCTTAGCTGAAAAGCAGCCAAGTGAGTGAACAGACTGCAGCTCTAACTGGTTGCTTTGTCTTACTCCTAACATTTTCTGTAAAGTACTGGCTGCAAAATACCTGTTGTTCTGCTAACAAGAATAAAAGCTCCCAGGAGACAGGTAATGGCTCACTCTGTGAGTCAGTCTCACTCCCATGGTTGCTTTCTCCACTAGCTAAAAGGGATACAAAGGCACTTTCAAAATGCTCCAGGTTATTTCAGGTAACTAAAGTTTAGAAAACGAACACACCGCACACTCTTCTTTCCCAGTACTCACTCTTGCCATTCCCCAGTGAAAACATACCCAAACCAACAACTGATAGCAACAAAGTGACTACCCTAAAGACACAGGAATCAATATTCTATGATACTGGCTGCAGAAAATCATTTTACTTGAGAACATTCAAATTTCCAGCAACTGCTGACCTGACCTCTAATAATCCTGCTCTGCACAACACAACTTCTCCCTGCAAGGCACAATCTCACACAGACATTTCCAGGCAGAGAAGAGAGCAAACAGGACAGAGCATATGCAAGGGCCTTCACAACAGCAGAGCTAATGCTTCTCTAGATTATTCAGCACTTAAAGGAAGCCAGGCAATCTTTCCCACCCTGCTTTTGCTAAAAACATCAAAAAAGAGGACAAGGAGCTGCAGTAACTCTAAAACAACAAGCCTAAAATGCAAGATATCATCGTTACTATCCTTGGAGCTGAAAACAGAACTTTCCTAATCCAAACTAACGGATTTAAACATAAAATTCCAGTCTTCGTTTTTTTAAATGCACTCTTGTTACAGGGTCACAGTAAATGTGACCTAAAAAAAAAGTTATGTGCTTGTGGCTTTACAAGAATTTCACTGCTTGTGATTAAGGCCAGCTTCCTTGTCCTATTATATTCTAAAGATGGTTTAGAATGTTTTAAAAACAAAGACAGAAAATCACTTTGATAAAGGGAATTTACTATGAAAGATGCTTTCCATTTGCTTTTGTTGCCAAAGACTTTAAATGAAACCATTCCAAGCCAGTAAAACAGTCCAAGATACCACAGTGAAAACCACCCCAGCTGAGTTCTAGTGTTCCCTTCAGAGAAATGCAAGCTTGCAGTGAAAACTGGATGGCAAACACTGGCATCTAGTGGCTCACCGGTGTCTATTTGCAATGCACTCGATCAAGTCTTCATCTATTTCTCTACTTGGATGTGTTGGTGTCAAATCCCTGAGTTAGTTACCACTTCCCCCCTGAGGAAACACACCCCACGGGACCAAAGACAGAAGCTCCTTCCCAAGCAAAAGTCTGTTAAAGCTCCATCTGGCCACAAAGACTATGTCCAAAGCAAGCACTGGTGTATTTGACTATCAGGAAAGTAGAACAAATGCACTTTTCCTTCTGCATATACATGTTTACCAAACTAAGAGAGTAAACCCCTGTCTTTCAGGTGCTGCAGTAATTTCCAAACCATATGCTGCAGCTCTGTGGTGGTTTCTATAGGTAGCACTACTCTGTCTTGGTCTGAACTCTCAAAGAGAAGAGTAACTCCATCTTAGCCTGGTTCCCAAGCTGGACACAAAGCCCACTGAAGTATGAAACTTAAAAAACTAATGAGCTGAGGGCAGTGGCCAAAGACATAATTGTATCTGCTAGGACAGTCTTGAAACAATCCATCCTAATGACAGGCATGTTATTTGCTTTTTCATCTAAGGAGTAGTGGACGAGCACATGCAGCTCATGTCTAGCAATCCTCAGAAAATATGACACGATGAGCTAGCACATGAGTAACAAGGCTGGAGGCACCACTAGAAGCACTTGGGCCACGAAGAGCCAAAGGATAATATCAGAAAACACAAGCAGAAAGGAAAGGGTAGGTAGTGGGATGGAAAGTGAAGGACTAGTGCTTCAGGAAACTCCTGAATTTTGCAGTGTTGATTTTCCAATCCTGAAGAAAAGTAGGAGTGAGCACAGAGACCCAAATTCTATCTAGTTACCCCAAGTAGAGAAAGCAGTTATGCTCCAGAACACACAAAGGAAGGAGTATTAACACTAAATCCAAGACTCCTCACAGCAGTTCCCAAGTGGAATGAAGGAAGCTGCAACAGCAGGAGACAAGAGCAGCTCTCCAACACGAGAGCAGAGAGGTCATTTCAGTGTCTGCTTGGTGCTTACCTTCCCTGTAACTTGTGCCTTCTTTTGCACTTTGGGCTCTAGCTTGCTTAACAATTTGGAACTGTAATTCTTTGTCTGCAAACAGAGAAGACAAAATATCACAGAGGTTTTTTTTTGGGGAATAAAGACTTACACAGAGGTAAGTCTTTATTCCCCAACCTCTAGTACATGGTTTGTTACAGAATACTACAGTTTTGTTTGTACATAAGGGAAGGGTCTGAACTAAAAATAGAATTTTAATCTATTCCATGTTTTCATTGAGGGAAGAAAATTAAAAGAAAAAAAAAAAAGGATTTCTGGGTTACAGGGGTATGGAAAAAAATACATATATATTGGAACTCTCTTTTGTACCATTACTGTATCCCCAAATTCTACAGCCAGATTTTCCACTTTCTAAGCATGCATTTAATGTACTTTCTACACTTGATGCAAGGAAAACATCAGAAGAACCTGGAAAATAACCTAAGAGATAAAAAAAGGTCCTCCTTGGATATGAAGATGAAAACAGACAAGTGACCTACAGAGCAGAATTACACCCTGACAGACACATAACAAGGGTAAATTAAGGCAAAGTACATCGGTGAAAAAATAAATCTAGTGATGCCCCCCTGCCTGGTCTCCCCTCAGCCCCTTGCTCTGTCCCCTGCCTGGTCTCCCCTCAGCCCCTTGCTCTGTCCCCTGCCTGGTCTCCCCTCAGCCTCTTGCTCTGTCCCCTGCCTGGTCTCCCCTCAGCCCCATGCTCTGTCCCCCGGCTGGTGTCCCCTCAGCCCCAGCTGCACACACACACCCCGGGGGCGGGAACGGCCCCGCCAGGCAAAGCGCCAGCTGCCTCTCACCCATGGCGACGGTAGGGACCTTCAGGTTTTCGTAGAAAAAACTGGAGTCGGACATCTCGGCCTGCGGGACCAAGCGTCTCAGTCAAGGGCCGGGGTCGCCCCCAGCGACATCGACTCCGGCCTCGGCCGCCGAGTCGCTCCCAGCCAGCGGTGACCCCCCCCTTCGCCCGCGCCGCCAGGTCTCTACCACCCTCTCAGCCGGGCAGGCGACATCCTCCCAGGGCAGCCCCGTACACCCCCAGCTAGGAGAGAGCCTCCCGCAGCCGGCCCGGGCGCCCACCTGCTCCTCGGCGGAGTAGCCCATCTTGCGGAGCCGGCAAGACGCGGCGTGCCTCTCCAGCGACGCCCGGGGGACGCGGTGATGGACGTCGTAGGGGCACAACACCAACTCCACCTGCCGCGGAGACACGGCTCAGCGTGCAGCCCCGCCCCAGCCGCCCCGCTCCCCGCGGCGAAGCCGCCTCCACCGCCTTACCGGGTCCCCCAGCCACACGGCGCCGTGCGCGGCCATGGCGGTGCCGATATCCGCGGAGGCCCCGGGACCGGCGGCGGGCGGGGCCGGCGTCACCTTTACTGCGGGTGCTCCTACCGTAAAGAACGGCGGGACTGCGGCGCCATCTTGCCCGGTTGCCAGTTCCGGGGCAAGGACGCGCAGAAGCCCAAGAAGCTTCTTCCTGGCACGGGGAGGGGCCACAGCAGCCCTCGGTGGGGCGGGAGAGCGGAGGAAGAGGCGGGGCGGAGAGGAGGTGCGGGGTGCTCTGCCCATCCGCCGTCACCTGCGGGCAGGCGGCCGCTGGCGGGGTCTTCAGTACGGCGCGGGGAGCGGGTCTCGCCGCCCTCTTCGGGTGCGAGATAGCGGGGATCCCGCAGAGCCCGGGGCAAGTGCTGCGCCCCGGTGCCCGAAGTTGTACCCCAGGAACGTGCCCCGTCTCTAAGGGGCAGCGGGAGCAGCAGTGTGTGGGACCGAGGCCTGGCGAACACCGGCAGCAGCGGGTTGCCGTGCGCGGGCAGAAGGAGCCCCGCAGCTGGGCGCTGGGGCCGGCGGCTTGCGGACGGGGCCCCACCCGGCTGCTTCCCCGCTGCTCCTGTGTACACGCAGCACAGGCATCGATTGCGGGGGAGGGAGCTGCAGGGTGCCCCGGGGGTCCTGAGCATCGCATGGCCAAAATGATGACCGCCTTCCCTACAGGCTGAGGGAGCATTAGGACTCAGACTTTAACGCAGGATGAGGAAAGAAGGATTGTCCTTGGGAACCAGTTTCACATGATCGCCGTTTGTGGTTGCCTGTCTTTGTAAGCTCCGAGAGGCGCACATGTGAGTAGAAGGAAGAGTGGGTTTAACAGCACGGGGGAGGGGCAGCATGGCAGATGTAGCTGCCAGAATTACTCCTGTACATCTGCTTTCATTAGCAGATTACAGCCCTTTCTCCTGCACACTTGTGGATGCTAAAATACTACTGCATGGAATTTTCCTTCCTGTGGGATCGCAAAGACTCCCACCAGCTATGACCTTGGCAGCTCTTTGTAAAACAGTAGAAAGATGTTTTGAGTATGGGTGCTGTGGCACCCCAGGGCGTGGCTGGCTTCTTGTCCAATTGCCTGGAAGTTAAAAGAGTATAAAAAGAGATGTAAATTAATAAATAAAGACTTGTTGGCATCTTGGTGAAGAAAATGGTCTCTGCCTCGCTCTCTCCTCCTCCGGCAACTAGCAGATAAACGACACACGCTCAACTGGGATTTCAGCCCTTTGAGAGATTTGCTCTCTCTAGTTTTCCTGAGGGTGTTTGACTTCACATGATGCAGAATACTTAAGGTGAAGGCTTCCCAGCTGCCTTTCATGTTCTGGCTGTGCTGTGCTAGAGTACGCTCACTAATGTTAGCATATTTTATCAGAAGAATAAGAACCTGTAGGCAAAATTGTTCTGATCGTCTCCACTAGAAAATACTGTTTCTTCAAAATTCCAAAAGTCAGGTTCACCAAAGTACCCGAGCAGATTTGTTTTGTTTTTGTAAAAGTAAAAACCAAACAATATTTTGATTTTGTTTACATATAAATTAAATTGATAGTTAAGAATCACGGTAAGAATAGATGTTTTGTTCTACTAAACAGCGACATGTTAATGATTCAGAATGATTCTAGATGTTTCTCGTCCTTTTAAAAAAACTAGTTCATGAAACCATCCAAAGGTACTGCCTTTTTTTTTTTTTTTTTTTTTTTTTCCTGGCCTTTAGGGATTTGGGAAAACTCATTAGAAACAAACCACCAGGATGAATGTTTTCTTTCCTAGAGCTCTGGGAGAGTCCTCCATCCTGTGATAGAGAGCATCAGTTTGGGAGCAGCTCATGCTAGGAAGTCTGTCCTTCTGACACCCAGGTACCATTACAGCTCACCCCTGTTGGGCAGCAGACACATGCCTTGGCTAATCCAAATAAGACTGCCGTGTGGACCAAGTGCTCAGCAGATGGTGTCTAGGTCATTGTCTGGGACCTAGAGAGATGTACCCACAGCACTCAGGCTCTGGAGAGGAACAGAAACCTTTAGGGGCCTGAAAACAGTCTCATGGATGGTTTGGCACAGACCACAGTGGGACCTGGAACAAAGGGCTAAGGTTCAGCCTCTGAAATAGGTTTACAAGAAAATCAATAGGTTTACAAGAAAATCTCTGGGCAGCACGGGGAAGATTTCTACCTAACGTGTGCACTGGGTTTCTCACACTGTACACTTTATCTAGCAGTATCCTATCCATACTCACAGTGTGCTAACAAAGGGAGTGCCTCAATTAATCCAATCCAGAGATTTGGATTGTACAACCTTGTGCATGCTCAGTAAATAATGGGGATTCTTCTGGTGGTCTCAGGGGTCCTGGGGGAGGAAGTCCAAGTCTTCGTCAGCTTGAACTTTACACCTCTCTCTTCCAAAGCAGGCGTGATTGGAGTTGTTCCCCCAAAACCAGCTGGATGCAGTTGTCCTTGGGAATTCTCATCCTTCTCTGTTCTTATCAGCCCCGAGTCACTTCACACTCCCTCAAGAGCACTATACCACTTAAAATTAATTACAAAGTATGACAGCAAGCAAAGCAGTACTGGCGGTGCACAAAAGATAGATGGTAGCTATTGGTAAGGTTAGCAAGGTCTAACCTTACCAATAGCTACTGATGACTGGGAGCTCCAAGCAAACCACCTACTTAAAGTGAACTACTAAGAATGCACTAAATACAACATATTAGAAAGCATAATGTTTCCTTACCCTTCTAGGTAAAGGTTCTTAGTCCCAGAAACATCACCTTGTATGTGACAGATTATACAATTTAAATACACAAGGCTGTGTCTGAAACCCTCCAGGTACTTGTGGCAAAACTCTGCCCGGTGGGATTCTGCCTCTGGATGCACAAAAGGTGCCATCCCTGCAGAGAGGAGGCCATGGGCAGATCAAGGCTGTGTTGCCTGCACAACCCCCATGAGTGGTCTGCAGGCACCAGGTGATAACGAAACTTACCTGCAAACTGCGAGCCAGGAAATCCCATACACATATTCAGTATGAAGCAGGCATAAGATCCTTCTGTAAGCCACTCTGCCTCTGTGTATTCTGGCCTCAAATTTTCTAGGAGCAAGCTGATGGTGACAGGCTGTCAGCTCAGAAAAGTTTCCAGCATCGATTTCCTTCCAGACAACAGCACCACTTAACGTTGGTTTCCCAACAAATAAGGAGAGATCACCACAGACTTTCAGTTAAACATCTTTCCTGGCTGGTTGTCTGCGATCTGTGGTCTTCTCCTGCACCATAGCACCACGCTGGCTGCGTTTGAACAAGGCGTGACTTTGTCTTCAAACAATGTGGTTAATAACAAACCTCCCGTGTCTCTGTGGTCCCTCCTAAGAAGGAATCTCCACAGCTGCATTTTCCCAGTCAGTGCTGCAATGGAAGGGACGGGGACAGCTTGATGCAAGCTAAATTCCAACTTTATTAAGGCTGCAACAATCTTATTTATACTCCAGCTTACAATTGTTGATTGGCTGTTAACTTCTGTTCACTCGTACTCATCTTTATCTTGATTGGTTTGCCTAAAACGCTGCCATTTACATAGTTATGCCCCTGAAGGCGTCATCCTTATGACTCCTAGCTAAGTTGTTTTTCACACAAAGTTTACCTGTTTTAGCCCAAACTACACAGTAATTTTCCACAGCTCATGCATCCCAGACTCAGACGCAACAACTGTGCTGTGTCTGAGGCACGTGTTCCCACGAGGCAGGACTGCTGTCTGGTTGCAGTTTCCCAGGGCTGGTGTATGTGAGGATGGCCTGGCCCCTTTGTATAGCTGCAAGACTGAGTGTGCCAGCAGTGTGGTGTTTTTCTAGAGGCTTTTTCTGGGCAGTATTGACCTCTTGATAAAGTCTCTGTGGGAACCAGACCCAAATATCCTCACAGTGCAGCAGAACAGTCCTAACCTACAGGATAAGCAGAAGGTACAACAAGGTGATGGCATATACATTATGCCATCATAAAAACCATACAGCACTCCTGGAGAACTCCTTAAATGTATCACCTTCTGTCCTTCTCCAGAGGGAAAAATATGGATAATCCAGCTGTTGGCACATCAGTGACCACCTAGACTGGGGCCATACCCTGAGGTGGGAACCTTAACAAAGGATCAGTGATTCCAACCCCCAAGAGACATTTAGTAAACTCCAGGAGTGCCAGTCTGAAACTCTGCTGAAATCACACCATTCCTATGGTATCAACCTTTCCAACAGGTGTCCACCAGGAGTGGAAGGCTCATCCTCAGCAACAAAACCCTGCTGTACTTGCGTCACACAGGGAAGAGCATCCCTCTTATTTTACTCTATCCTGAAAGCAAAACTTTGCAGGTTTTTTTTGAAGCCACTTATTTGTTTAGAAGTATATTGACTGTTTTAATAATAAGGACTTTTTTTCACTAAAGTGGAAGGCAGTTTCATTGTTTGACATTCATCTATTCCTTAGATACAAGGTATTACTTAGAGCTGTATTATGTTCACAGTTCCACCTGGAAACAAGGAAAAAAAATGTGGAAGCTGAAATTATTACTATTATTAAACATGAAAAGATAAATAAAATAAGCTTTATAACAGCTTTCTCAGGTCTTACCGTGTTTGGCATGCACGTTTCTGGTCAGGAAAAGGGTTGGGGAGCAGGGGAAAGAAAGCTGAAGGACAAAAAGAAACTCCTGGGGCTACCCAGAAAACAAAATGGAAGCAAGCTGGCTTATGGCCCAAGCCAGCCCACACAGACCTTGCAGGCAGAAAAAACTGCTTTCAACCTGCAACCATGACGTGGTTTTGCTGGGTTCCACTCCAGAGTACTTGGCAAAGTTGCACTCAAGTTCTCTGCATCTATCCTAGCAAAGGCTATGAGTAAACAGCGCCTGGTAGACCAGCCTGTCCTGCAGCAGGGCATCCATCACTCCCCCAGGGCATCACTCCCCCAGGGCATCTGCTGTGCAGAAACTGCCTCATCCCTTCAACTGCTTCATTGACACCCACCCTTGGACTGCAACAACAGGGGATGTTGAGAATAGGGAGGCAGGGTGTCCTGGCACCCCCGTGGTAACATTTACCATGCTCACCTCAGAGCATCTCCACTGGTTTGTAATGGTAATGTCTCTTCTCCCTTGCCCTTAGAGCCCACCTGTCAAACTCATTTTCTCCAGGGAATGAGACATGGTGTCCAGACTGACAGCATGAGTGTCACTCAGCGAAGCTATTGAACTAGAGAGAGGTTTTATAAAGATGAAGCACACAGACACTTGAATTTCTTATTTCTTTTTGTCATTGCTGATAACACTCCCTGCTGTCTTATACTTCAGCTAAGGTGCCACACTTTAAATCTGTAGTGCTGAGTCAGCCTTGTTATCTACAGGGACAGAAGCTGAATTTCTCTAGCACACATGAATTCATTTATAGAGTCATTCTTCCTCCACCAGGCCCCTAAACAGAGTTTAGGTTGGATCATTTTCTCTCTGGGTTCTAGTTTTGTTGCCCTTCCAGTGCATCCCAAAGCACTGGTGTGGAACAGCACAGGTGCTGATGGCAACCAGGGAAGTCAGAGACTGCTCAGACCTCACTGATTCCTCTACTAGGGGAATGCAGCCAATTTACTCCTTCAGCTGTGTAACACTCTCTGGCATCTTGATGCCTGTTCTTTCATAGCTTGGTCCAGTTCACAATTACAGCCTAAAGTGTATTTTACAAACTACAGTACACTGGACACTTTGGAACAGATTCACAAGCAGCAAGTCTAGAATCTATTAATGTCTTATTGATTCCTCTTTCTGTATCTTCATGTGATCTCTCATGGATTAATCAGATTTAGGTAAATTTATGAGGGCAGTATCATCCTTACCTTTAAAGATAAAGCAATGGAAAGCTTGGTGTTGGCCCCATGTACCAGATTTGTATGGAAGCTGTGTAATCATCTGTGCTTAAATATAGCAACAAGATGTATTGCTGCAGGAATATTGATGGAAAGCACTCTCACTTGACAGAGCTGGAAATCCAACAGCCACAGTAAATCCAGTGTCCTCCTGCAAGCTGAAGTTTTAATCTGCATAGTTTTGAGCTTGCATGGTTTTTGCCATTTAAAGCCTACACCTTTACACTTGTGACACCTTGATCCTTTGCCAGCCCCTCTGCTCTGAGCTTTCTGACTGGGCAGTACCTGCCACCTCATCAGAGATGAGGCTCTTTACCTGCTTTTTCCTCCTGTGTTGTTAATGCCCTGGGGAGAACAACCTGGCTTCTCTTTTCAGCACATTCATTTATGTGACACCTGTTGTGATTGAGCATAATTCCTGCAAGAAATGGAATCGTCTTCCACATTTTGTCACAAACACCGCCAAGATGGAAACCAACTGAACTAAAATGAGACTGACACTCCATAACTGTGGAAACTGGCAACTTCTGGCTACTGAATTAGTCCCGGCTTGTGCTTAGTTGTGCCAGTGCCCTGTATGCCACAGGGGCAGAGACCCTCCCAGCACAGGGCTGCTTGCAGTACAGAGGAGCTTGCAATGTTCATTTGAAAGGATGTTATTGATGATGCCTGCCTAAGAGAGAAGAATTTACTCATCTGCTTGCTGTTTCTGTGTATCAGTCTTCTTGAGGAGTCTTTACAGCTCCGTGCTTGTCATGTCCCAGGTGGGAACTTGGGTGCTGCTTTAGGTCCTCAGCGGTGTTGTTTTACCTGGAAATACGTTCCTGCTAGTGAGTGCAGGCCGAGCCAAGTGCCCAGAGCCCTGCATCATGCTGCAAGCTGCTGTCCTCCACTGAGCATGCTGCAGAGCCACCACCAAGGTCAGCCAGCTGGTGCTGCAGGGGCAGCCTGACACCAAGAATAAAGAGTTATAAACATGCACTCCTTCTGGCAATACCCACAGGCACTCTGGATTGCACATAGCCCTAGCTGCACGTTTCAGCCACTGCCAAAGTCCCCCGTTGCATTTGCCGTGTGGGCACGTCCTAAGTGTGGCCCACTGGTACAGGTAACCTCAGCTGTTCTGTCGGGGTCCCTGTGCATGCCCCGGTCCCCAAGGGGTCTTTACCGGTGTGGGAGCAGCAGTCAATACCCAGACACATGGATCAAGACCCCTGCTATTTGCTGGATCTGCAGACTTGTATGGCTTTAGAGGTTGCTTTGAAAATGTGCCCTGTTATGTTCAGCACTATTGGTGCAAGGAATACCTGTTGCAACCTTGCTTTAACCTGAAGCAGCTTTTTCAAGGAGTCCACAGAAGAAACTTAGCCACATCCATTTTTCTGGAAACAGGAATCAGCAGATGGAACAACAAGCCAGGTTTTATAACAAGCTTAATACTCTGGGTGTGGATTTGCAAGTGCTGCCTACAAGCATCCTTCCTCTTTCAGAAGGATTAGTAGAGGGGATTACAGATGCCCTTTGAAGAGATTGGCGTGTACTCAGATGGTTGCACCATCTCGGGATTCCTAAGCACATGAGGGCAGGGAGAAAGAGAAAGCACAGGCAGGGAAGAAATATCATTCCACTCAATAATTGCCAGTGGGGAAAACTGTGGATTTAGATCTGCCCCGGACTCATTCAATAGCACTATATTTGCTGAGCTCATCAGTGATGGGCTTTCATCAGGCTCAGCACAAAAACTATCACAGCAGCATCAAGTTTGGAAGTTTGCCTCTAAGATGAGACACGAAACAGAAGTGCTGCTTTCCCAAGGTCAGAAATAGTCTTCAGACACTTGTGCATGCCTGAATTAGTGTCAAACTCCATGTCCTGGCCAGTCTCTTCACTCCACAAATGCAAACAAATCATGCAGTTTAAGCACTGCACTCAGCACACAGACTAGGGTCTCCACATCCTTCTGTTCCTTGGTGCAGGCTTCTTTCCATCCTCTGTTACTTCTTTTCAGGCTTTCCCCCCTTTCCTCTCCAATCAGATACATAGTTCTGCTCTCACTCCCACCTCTTTGGTTTCCCATCATGTCAACAGCTGCATGGTCCGAAGCCACAATTCTGTTCACTGATCCTCAAAACCTTCACTGAAAAGGAGAAACTGCTCCACTGTAGTGTTACAGTGTTACCTCCAAACAAGAAATGTTTCCCAGCCAAGGAAATCACCGTTTTGCTTGGCCTTTCATTACTGCTGCAGTTCTGAACCATCCTGCACATCCCCAGCACATTCTTTGTCTCTCCCACGACACAGCCTTGCAAAGGAAGCAGCGTCTGGCTGTGGAGAAAAGGAAAAACACCCACTTTCACCCACTTCCACCCACTTCACCAGGTGCACCTTGTACCCCAGCACACATTTCCCTGCAAACATGCATGAAGAATAAGGGCACTTTAGGAGTTATTTATTCCGCATTCCGGACACTGGGGCAGAACTTCACACATGCCTGGCAAACACACTGTGCAATGCAGTGCCTCACCTCGGGTATATCTCTCACTCACCACAGCAGAAACAATATAGGAACACAAAGAGGACACAAGACAACAGCTCCATTTGCATCAGGAAAAGCTCTTAGCAAAGCAAAAATATGTGAATAATCAATCCAGGGTTCACCTAATACACACAGTTGAAAGCTGTGTTAAAAGAACTGCTTTTAACACCTCATCATTTAAGCTACAGCTCGAATATAGGAAAAGTCAGATTTGTAGCCAAGTGTCTACATGTGGTGCTGCAGCAGGCATGGAGAACAGCAGAGCCTGGGCAGGTGGGAGGCAGATCGTACCCGTACACATGGCACATGGCAGTGCCCCAGAAGAACGAGCTGAATTAAGCTGTAACACACGTCTGTGAATGACAATACTATCCTGCAAGGCTGCTGGACACCCAGATTACTCTGGTCTATTCCTGGCTCCAGCAGCAGAGACTTAATGGGTACAGCCATGATTACGTGCAAGAGCTCATGGCTGGAACAGCTCCTTCTGAAAATCTCTGTGGCTGCCTCTGGGGGATTTGGAGCTGTTCTGCAAGTTCTGTTCGTCCCATCTCAAACCTAGTGAGGACTCCCTTCTTGCTAAAGTAACTATTGAGAGCAGCCTGGTCTAGTTGAGGGTGTCCCTGCTCACTGCAGGGGGGCTGCACTAGATGATCTTTGAAGGTCCCTTCCGGCCCTAACCATTCTATGTTTCTATGTCTTACCAGAATGGAGATGCAGCCAGGGAAATCAGGATGCCTTAACTCTGCCTAGCCTTTCCCAAGCTGTAGGTGGCTATATAGCAAATCAGAAGAGACCTCAGGTAGAAAAACATTTATTTAAACCACATGCTTAGGCCGAGTAAAGTGCATCTTCTCTGCTCTTAAAGTTCCTCAATACCGGAACAAAACAGCTACTGCTGTGTCACTGAAAAATGTGAGATCCTGCAAACTAGGCTTTATTTTTTGGCTGCAGTTATAAACCTCAGAGCTGAAGGTTCAGGATCCTATTCCCTGGTACCTTGTGTTTCCCTTGGTTCCTCATGGGATTGCTCAGGTGCAGTGACCCCAAGCAGCAGCTGCAGGGCAAGAAACAAAGGGCTCCTTGGCTACCTCCTCTATTTCTTCCCCCGGGGATCTGTAGGGGCAGCAGTGCAGCAAGTTGTAAAGACAGTTACTAAAGAAAGCCTTAGAGGCCTTAGCTGTGGCTCCCCTTGCTTGGAGAGAGCAAGCCTGATTAACTGGGTCAGTGTGGGTTTTTACCACATGACCCTGTGGTGGAAAAGAACTTTGGGTTGCACCTGAGGTTTATCTCTGCTTGTGGCCTGGTCACACTGGTAAACAAGGGGGCCACCACCAGTTTACCCCAGTAAGTGATACTTGGCGTAAGAGCCAAATGCCAATCTATCCCTTCTCAGAAACCCCAGCTACCTACAGCAGCTGCAGAGCTAAAAATCCTCTGGTACTGCTCCTGGAAACAGGCAAAGCCACCCTTGGCAGGGAGTGGTCACAGTTGCCAAGCAGCTCAGGAGGCTTTCCCAGATAAG
Source organism: Ceyx melanurus (assembly GCA_024611195.1). Classification (NCBI taxonomy): domain Eukaryota; kingdom Metazoa; phylum Chordata; class Aves; order Coraciiformes; family Alcedinidae; genus Ceyx; species Ceyx melanurus. The sequence continues at coordinate 1,211 of JANHGL010026150.1, read as the reverse complement.
TGATTTGTGTTAAACACAGAAGAACCGAGGGAAGTTTTGTGATGGGAAGAGCTCTGGAAACTCTTCCCTTGCCGCAGCCCAACAGCAGGTGGGGCAGTGAAAACTGCAGTGAAGCTCCTCAGCACAGGCTGGTGGCACAGGGCACACCTCAGACAAAACATCCACAGCTTAGTCTGGCGACTCTGTCTCTTCTCTGTGGCATCCCTGCCTGCTGCGGGCAGTTGCATGTTATCTCACGCCTCACTGCTTGGGAAGAGCACAGCAACACGGGATGCAGTGATATTTCACTAATGAAACAGCTGCACAAGCCCTTTCCTTAGCTGCTGGAGGGGTCTGGTGACTTTACATCACCAGAGGCAGCTCTCAAATTCCTCCCAGCATAAGCTTGGAGCACCCTGCCTTTTCCCATTGTATTCGGGGGTTTTCTTTTCCAATCTCACAAGGGACTTCGGAAACCTTCTGTGTTCTATAAGCAGTTCAGTGGTCTCCTCTCATTTTCCCACCCTCCTGGGGACCCCACACAGGCCCCAGGAGCAGAGAAGAATGGCAGAGGCTAGGGCTGCAGGAGGGTGGGGAATGGGTAGCTCTTCTAACCCGCTGATAAGGTGCTCCCCAGCCAGCCTGAGGCATGTGGTGCCCTGCTCCCAGCCAAATGGAAATGCTTCCAGGCTGCCATTTACATTTTTTGCCTGCATTTTTCCTCTCTGAAGCTATGAAGTAGAGACATGAGATTTCAACTAGAGAAGCTTCTGTAAACTCAGACTGAAGGCCCCAAGGGACAGGCAGAACAGCTACACTTGAGTAAATCCCTCACCAGTAATATGCCACAAGCAACTCTGAAAAAGAAAAATCCATTTTCTGCAGCCAGAAAGTGGACTTCTTGTGCTTCAGAAGTTCATGCATCAAATTAAGATTATGCCTGTACTTGTCAATAATATGACCTATTGCAATACTATTTCAGACAACACAGGATATTAGAACTTGTCATCTATTCCTTGATTATTTTTCCCCCATCAGTTTGAGATGTGAATGATTTAAAGCCCAGAAGATTTCACAGGTCTCTGTGTTCCTTCTGCTTGGCTTTGTTCTTCCATTTCTGAGCTACTGCATCTAAAAATCTTCCCCACAGTAACAATTAATCACAGAATCACAGAATGTTAGGGGTTGGAAGGGACCTAGAAGATCATCTAGTCCAACCCCCCTGCCAGAGC
>JANHGL010026149.1:24699-57022 GCA_024611195.1 Ceyx melanurus | reverse complement strand
AGATTAGACAAGCATGATTTCCCCTTATGGAATCCATGTTGACTACTTGTGATAAGCCTCCTTTCCTCCAGATGCTTGGAGATGGCATCAAGGACAAGTTGTTCCATCACCTTTCCAGGGATGGAGGTGAGGCTGACCGGCTGGTAGTTACCCGGGTCCTCCTTTTTGCCCTTTATAAGATTGGGACAACATTGGCCTTTCTCCAGTCCTCAGGCACCTCTCCTGTTTTATTTAGAAAGACATGAAAATTTCTCACTGACTAAGGCTGGTTCTCAGGAGGATTATTCCAGCTCACGGGAGGTGCTCTGTTTTATTTCTATTTATTATTATGTCCAGCTCACGGGAGCTGCTCTATTTTATTTATATTTATTATTGTTTCCAGCTCATGGGAGCTGCTCTATTTTAACCAGAGGCAAGAGACTGAGAGCTTCTCTTTGCACTCACTAACTCCACAGCTCCTGGAGAAGGTGTTACTGCTCCTGCACAGCCAAGTAGCAGCCTCTAGAGGAGGAGGCTTTGCTGTCTGAAATCTGACCAAGAAACAGACCTTATTTGATAATAGTTAACTTTGGCATCTCTCAGTTCCTAGTGTTCAGGGGCTTCTGTCAGATTTTCCAGCCATACCTCACTTTAGTCGCCACAAAGTTTAGAATTTAACTTTAATAAAAAATACATAATATCCTGAAATATTTTTGGATGATTCCAGCTTGAAAAAATGAAAACGACCTTTAAATCTATACAGGGCAGTTCCTTTGGGCACTTTTAATGCAATAATATATTAAGTTCCTGTATTTATCATGTGTGCACAAATATCATGTAAATATTACAGCTGTAGTCCAGGACAAAACAAGCATAATGCAGACATAGAATTATACAGAGAACTAACAGACGGGGAAGAAGGGGGTCTAGTATTTTCTGTACAAAAAAAATAATAATATATGCAGCTTTTTGATAATTTGTAAAAATGCATAACTTCTGGCATTTCAGAGAACACCACTGTATAAAAATAAATATTCTATGTACAGTAACACACACAAGCCAGTCCAGGGTTAGAATCATCACTGCAAAAGAAGACATAAACAGGTGTTAGTGACAGCTCACCAACAATTGTTAATGACAGCTCAACAGGGGAAGGGACAACTCCACGGGATGGAAGGGAGGGGGACAGCAACAGGGAAGCTGTCTCTAGGGTCTCAAGGAGGAAAAGAAACAGTGCTGACTCTCTGGGCAGGGAGGATGGAGGGCTGCTCTGGGATGACTCTCCACCTCCACTTTCTCTGAGTACCAAAGCTCAGAGCAGGTACTGCAGGTGGGCTGGAGCACAGGAGTGGCAGAGGGCTTTGGGGGAACCTGCCCTGTGCTGCAGTCCCGCTGCCAGGACAGCCCTTAGTGGGAGCACCGGTGCCAAGAGCCCACCTCATGGGCTTGGCCCAAACAAGCTTTGAACCTCTGCCCTGCTCCCAGCAGCCTCCATGGCACCCGGGTTGCCCCGGGCATGCCAGCTCCCAGCCTCAGGCTAGCTGGGAATCCAACCTTTGTGCATCTCAAATGCCACAAACGTGGTTCTCTCCTGGTTAGCCCTAAAGCTGAACTGCATCATATGAACGAGGGGGAGGGCTGCTTGCTGCTTCTCAGGGGTGCAGTCCTGGAGATCCCACAAGTGCCTCCACACCCTATAGCTCTTGGGCAGACTGGCTGAAAATCATCAGCATGACCCGCGTCTCTGATAGCTCAGCACAGTCACAACATTCCCAGGATTGTTTTACCTTGTTCCAGCAGCCTTGAACTGGAAGGCCATCTTCCCCCTGCAAAAGAGGTGGAAAGAAGAGCAGTTTAGGACACGGAAACCAGCAGAGACGGAGGCACGAAGGGGCAGGTTAACTGCTGCAACAAACAGTCTGCACCCGGGCTGGAGGAACGGGCTGGAAAATATTCCTCACCCCCGGGGAGTGACCCAGACCCAGCTGCCATAACCAATGGAGCTTGGAGCAAGGGCTGGGGCTGGAGAGAGGAGGTGTCTGCAGTCTGTGCAAGGAACTTGTATGCACGAGGTCTGGAGGTTTTTGCTCCTTGCTGAGGACATCCTTAGCCAGGCTCCCGTGCAGGAGGCAGGAACACGGGAGGTGCCATCAGCCAGAAAAACAGGGTGGGAGGTGGCAGTGGGAAGTGGGAGATGGCTGAGCTGTGTCCTCGGGCTTGACTCTGCAATGCCCCAGAGGCAGCACTGACCTTCAGTCCTGAGGAGGGCCTGGAAACCCCTCCATTTCCCTCTGCCCCCTCAGTTAAGGGGTTTGTCCTGTGACAGAAACCCAGCTGTCCCCCTTGCCTCTGAGACATGAGGAGGGCAGGCAGCTGGGCAGCTTCTCTGCTGACTCCTTCAGCAGGGGCTTTTGTGAGATCTGCAGTGTGAAAATCCCCCTGCAATTCTGTAGCCCTGAACTCTTGGGCTACACTTCCTAATGCCAGCATGGGATTATTTTTTTTTTATTACTATCATGACTATTTTGTAATGTTGAAGAAGTACTTTAAAGTATTTCTTTGTGGGTGCTTTAAAGACTGCACTACTAAAAGCCTGAGACCAGATGGATGGGAAAAGCTTTTGTGAGCTACTGCCATTAATTTTATCTCAGTGCAGCCCTACTTGATGTGGGAAAACAGGGAGCTACGTCAGTGACTAAGTGGGATGTCAGGAGTTACACCTCTGTCAGGAGAAGCCCAGTGCTCTGCTGTGTGAGCCTCAGGGCCGGGGGCTGTCGCTGCTCCCCAGAAGGCTGGAGAGCAGGGAGTGAGAAGATCCAAGGCACGATGCAGGCACGTTTTGTCACTCGGGTGACTCTGTGCTTACTTCTGCAAGCACTGCGTGAGAAATGGCAGAGCCTGTCCTCCCGTTTGAGAGGGGGAAGGAAAAACCCAAACGGAAAAGTACAGTGAGAAATGAACTGTTTAAGGGAGACACGCTTTCAAGGGACTGACAGGGTGAATGTTGCCACCATATTGCTTTTCAAATGCAGTGTTTAGACTGTGGTCTCCTTGTGGTGCTTCCTCCCCTTCCCCCTTGCTCTGTGGAAATCCCAAGTTCCAGGTTAATAAGCGGGCAATTTGTGTCATTCCCATTGGTACCGGGTGGTGTAATGCATTGTAGGAGGAGATGGGAGGTTAGGTGTATGAAGGAATGTGAAGCCAGGGAGTAACAGCTTAGGGATCAAAGGAAGGCCAGGGGGTCACAAGGAAATGTTTGTTGCCCAGCAGGGAACCATGCCACGCTGCCAGTCCCCAGTGTCTCCTTCCACATTGCCCAGATGAGCACAGCATTAGTCCACGGGCACAACCAGGGATGTGTCAGCTGCTTGCCAAGCTTCTAGCCTAGTTGGATCACAAACCATGCTTGTTCACGTTCCCGAGCTAGCTCGCATGCCAGAGCACGAGGTAGGAAGAACAAAGGCAGCCCAATTAATGTTTCACATGGGCTTGCTAACAGGATAACTATGTTTTTCAGTCATCTTAACCTCTAGGGTGACTGAGGTGACACTGAGCAGCATCAGGATGTGCTGGACACACACAAGCACTTAAAACAGAGTTAACTAGGGGCAACGAGCATTGCAGATCCTTGCTGGAAAGCCAAGCCAGCTCAGAGGCAGGTCCTCCTGTGTTAGTCTGCTGAAAGCTGTCAAAGTGAAGGCAGAGGACATTGAAGCAGCTGTAAAGAAATTCCCATTCCCACTACGTTTTTCCTCGTGCCACAGAATAAAGCTGGCAGCTGCTGTGAATCCTGGTGGGAAGGGAAGGGCAGCAGCAGTGTGAGGAAGGCAGGGTGGAGGCAGATGGGGAAGGACTGCCAGGTGTTTCTAGGGCATGCAGCTATGCAGAGGCCTCAGCAAAGAATCAGCCAGAGCTGGGAACACACTGGCATGCAGGAAAGGGAAGGTACACCATACCAATGGGCACGGGGCATCCAGGCCGTCCAGCCCAGGTAACCCCGGCTCACCCTTCTCGCCTTTAAAACCTCGGAGACCCTGTTTGTGAAACCAACCACTGTGTTATTTTGGTGAAGGCCGGAGGGGAGGCCGAGCCCCCTGGGACTGTGGCAGGGCACTCAGCTGCATTCCCAGAGCATGGTCCAGCTCTGCCTGTGTAAGCAGCAGCTGCAGATTCTCTTCTGTCTTTCCATAATCTCTGAGTCAGGAGGTGCTTCTCCAGGTTAAATCTCAGAGGATGGGAATGGAGTTCCCTCTGGCCTGAAATCACCCTCTCTTCCTGCCCTTTACTGGAAATCCAGCAGCTGTGGTGCACAACTCACCAGTACTCCTGGGATTTATGGCAGTGCCACAGGTTTCTGGCAGCGTTTGCTGCAGTGTGAGTTCAGATGCAAACACCTTCGAACTCCTCCTACATTCATTAGTTTGCACAGATTTACAGACAGCGTCATTTGACAGAAACACATCCCACTTTAGAGAACTGAGATGTGTCTTCCCTCTGGGTACTGCAGCTTGAGTGCCCTGCGTTGCTCCCGGGCGGTGCCAACCTGGCCTTACTCCAAGGCAGGAACAGCAGCCGTCAGGCTCTGCCCTCACGCAGACGTGGTGACGATCAACATCTCCAGAGAAGAGCCAGAGCTGGCAGCAGGGGAGTCCCGGGGCTCTGTCCACAAAGGAGAAAGCCCTGGGCTCCCAGCACATGGGACATCCCCATGTACCCAAACCTCTGTGAGCTCTAGAAGAGGAAGGAATATAACCATGGTCACTCACCAGCCTGATTGCCCAAAGGATTGGTGGTTCCCCACTGAAGGAAGCAGCTATGCCACAGACTGCAGTGGGAACCAGGCTAGACCCCTGGGTGGGTGTTGTACTTTTGGAAGACCATTATTATTTGTGTTATCATTTCCTTCTTTCTTCACCACCAACAAATCTTGAAACAATATATTTGATGAAACAGAACATACCAACGGACAGGGTGCATCTAATCCAGGCGCTCCTTGGTCTCCCTTATCCCCTTTAGACCCTCTAGAGCCTTTCTTGCCCCTCTCCCCCTGTAAATAACAGTTTAGTCCAAGAAAGAAAAAAAAACAAGAAAAAAAAAAACACAAAAGCTTTAGGATCATCCATTTCAAACAAATGTCAGCCAAAAAAAAAAAAAAAAAAAAAAGATAAACATTTAGGAAACATTTTAAAAGAGGAGAAATCTCCCCTTGGAGTGATTAAGTGAAAAACAACATATGGAACTCCTATCCACTACTGAGCTGAATAAGCACGTTGGGCACTGCTAAAACCCCACCCTGGACACACTGCAAATGCTCTGAAGCAAAGGGACTGCTTTATGACCAGCAGAGCTGTCCTGCCTCCTCCACCATACCCTCATTAGGAGCTTACTTCTCTGGGCTTCCCATACATTCAGCATAGCATATGTTCAGAGAGAGGGGCACCCTTCAGACTTGCAGGATGGGCAGACATTCCTCAGGCCAGCAGTGTGCCACCTCACCTCAACCTGCAGCCAGCGGCTCCCTCCTCTGCCACAGGAGCTCCAGGGCAGCACCTGCCTGGTGCCTCATAGCAGAGCCCCAGGCAGACTCCAGACTCTGCTGGCACAGATGCTCTCTGTTGATTGTACTTACACAAATTCCCATTCTTACAGAAATTCTCACCCGTGGCAGTGTTTCTAGAAGCTTTCCCTTCAGCTATTTAATGACCATTTTGCCACCAGGGTTGATCACTTGTTCTTAAAAAGTTTGGGGCTTTTTTTGTGTGTGTGTTTGTTTCTGTTCGTTTGTGGTTTGGTTTTGTTGTTTTTGTTTTTTTTGTTTGTTTTTGTGTTTTTGTTTTTGTTTTTGGTTGTTTGTTTGTTTGTTTGTTTTTGTGTTGGGTTGGTTTGTTTGTTGTTGTTGTTTGGTTGCTATTGTTTGGTTTTGTTTTGTAAAATTGCTTTTGTACCCCAGAGCAACAAAGCTTTCCCTGGAACGAGCATGCTCACCTGAGTTCTACAGTGGTTTGTGCACTGGAGTGCATCAGCATTTCTAAATACAGAGGAGGCAGAGAACAAAGGAGTTGCCCAGCCCTGACAGTCTGCACAGCCTGGTTATCCTTTGGGATGCTCCCAGGAGTGGTTCTCCAGAAAACCCTGTTGTACAAGTGACTAGTCCTAAGCAGCTGAGCCATGGGGCAGTACCTGGGCCCTGGTCCTCCTGGGAGGTCACAACCCGCCCGTGGCAGCTCAGCCAAAGCAGGGCATGGCTTCTGTCTAAACCAAATCTCTCTGTATAGCAGAGGAAATCCTCACAGCTGCTGAGCAGGAGCTAGGGGAAGGAGGTTCTGCACAGGGAATTTAATTTAGGGTCTTTGTGGGGAAGGTTAAATGAGTTAAGGGATCAGACAGCACAGGTTGCTGTGTTTTCCTTAGAGAATAAAAAAAAACAAACAACAAAACAACAAAAAAAAGGTGTTAAACCCAAAGCTGGCAAGAGAAATGGATGGGAAAGGAGAGGCAATGAGGAGAGATCACCCAGAACCAAGCACTGGAACAGGGAGGATAACCCAGGAAAATGCAGCATGGGTTGCTCTGGAGGAAGGAGGAAGGAACCAGGAAGAGAGGCGGAAGAGGAGGAAGGGATAAAGGGGACAAAGGTGGACCTGTAGGAGCGAGGAAGACACACATACACACAAGAAGAGAACCACAGGCATTAAAATAACAGTGAGGATAAACAGCTTGGTAGCACAAGTTCAGGGTTCACACTTTTTCAGCTGGGTTCCTTGAAAGGCTGTGGGTTCCTATTGCTACCCAGTGCCACTGTCCCTGCCTGTGCCCCGATCTCCCAGAGGAGAAACAAAGGGCAGCAGGAGCATTCCTGTTATTTAGAAAGCACTGCTCTGCCTAAAGTAACAGAGAGGGTTTGGGTAAACTAATTGGGAGCTTAACAAAGTGGATCCTCATTTTTAATGTGCTCAGTGCTGAAAATCTTTTCATTCAAGCGCTGAGGCATTTCAGACAAACTCCCACTTCCAAAGAGGTGGGTGCTGTACCCCAGTCCCCTGTGGGACAGGTCAGAAATGGAGTGTTGCTTTCCTTTTGTCACTTCCCAGCTTTCCCCTTTTTCATTCTGAAGTCTCCTGGCTGAGCTGCTCCCACAGTTTTGCCACCCTTCTGAGGAGGCTCTGACACAGAAGCTGCTGTGGGGCAGAGCTGGTGCTCAGCTATGGGGCAGATCCTGGGGAACCAGCACTGCCTCCCACTCTGCCAAACAGTCCTTGTTAAGTGTCCGTAAGGGGATGGAGGCATCCAGACAAGGCAGCTGCACACAGCGGCCTCACCAGGTCAGTGCTGGCCTAGGAGTAGCAGTGAACTGCTCACAAGTTCTGAAGAGGGGCAGGAGTGCAGGGAAGCCCCTGTACCAAGACTCAGTGGTAAAAGTGGCATTTCCTAGGATCCCACCTGCAAAGGTATTGTGCTTGCCCATTTACAGTCTCAAGTCTTCCACACTTGTCCATTTCAAAACACTGGCTGCAGTGAGGCAAAGTGCACAAATGAATCAGGGTACAGCAAAACTCCCCACTCCTGCCTTCCTCCTTCCTTACAAGGAGGTGCAGTTTCTTCCAGCTTTTGTTTGCTTTTATGAAAAAGCTCAGAGAAATACTATCTGCAACTAATGGAAAGACCTTTCTTTTAACTAAAACACCAAGTTTAAAACCCAACTGAAAAGGTCTGGGAATTCTGTTACTTTCTGTTTAGTAGCCACACAAACAACAACCCCACAGCTTAGTGAAGGGGAAGTTAAGAAGCAAAGCCAGAAATGCAACTATTAAAAAAGGGGAGAACTTTGGAGCTCCCACAAAACTTGGACCTCTCTCCCCTAGTTTAAGATGCCAGTTGGCTGCTGCTTTCCAAACCTGCCCATTCTCTGCAGAGCAAGGTGAGAGTGCATTGCAGAATACATTATGTACCAGGAGCAAATCCATACAATGAAACCACCACATGGGCACATGCACTACAAAATTTCACATTTTCAGGTAAACTTAGATGATACCAGTCTTATGAAGAGAAGGTGTGGGGGGGCACAGGCACAAAGACATACACGTGGGTACTGTGTTGAACTGCTCAACATATCCACACAGTTGTAATCTCACAAAGGCTCCAGAAATCATTTATACTTCTAAACATAAATGATATTCAACTATAGCTCTCAGCTGTTTTTATCAAAAAGATTCAGAGCCTTAACAGGCAATAAACTCCTCAAGGGTTGGAAAACCTGATGGAAAAGCAGTTGCTTCTCAACATGCACTTTTTAGTAATGTTTATCTTTCTAGAACACAGGTGATACAACAGAAAAGCAGCCAGTCACATTGCTGGGTTTGACCCAACTCTTCACCACCACATCCACCCAGGACAATCCTGGGAAGACTTCATGTCTGATTCTTTAAGATAGGTGAATTTAATTAATCTTTTATAAATTTCCATCTTCCAACATCCCAGGAAGATGATTTTCTTGAGGACAGCCTTCTTTTTTCATGCTTCAGGGAAATTTTAAAGTAACATTATGAGATTTGCTGGCCCCACCTCAACTGGTTCTCACGGGAATCCCTAAACACAGCAGGATTTCCTACAGCATGCCACATTGGCCTAACTCTACTGCACATGAAGCCCCGTGCTTCATTGAGGACAGAGCTGTGACAACAAAGACCACAGCAGAAAATCCCTCCTGTGGCTTTCAGACAGATGTACCACAATGTCCCAGGTGACTGTACGAGCTACAGGTATCACCTTCTAAAATACAAGTTTGGGAAGTTACTTCTGTGAAGGTCTAGCAGACATGCCAGCTACTCAGGGCTGCTCAGGAGTTAACTGGCCCATCACCACGTGAAGACATTAGTAGCTAAACACAAGATGTTTGTCTGGTCACTTACCCGGATTCCTTTGTCACCAGGAAGACCTTGTAAACCCTGAAATGCATCAACACACACACACACAAAAAGCACATTTTAAATCATGTAGGCCTCATTGTATTCCAACTCAAAGAGAAGAATGTGTGCCCTGAAATTTGTTTTTAATGTTTGTATCAATTGCTCTGTAAGAAAAGAAAAGATAAAGTGACTTTTCCAGAAGACAACTTTCTCTTCACCATCCCAGTTGAGCCTCCACTACTACCACAAAGCTTCTTCAGGTAAAAAAACCCAAAACAACTAGTTTAGAGAATGCAGTCTCTGAAAAAAAGCAGCAAACTTGCTTTTTTTATTATGTTAACCAAGAAAGCAGGGGGGTTAACCTCACTTAAAGCAGCTTTGATCACTGTAGTGACAAGGCAGGGCCCTCTCAGACAGGAGGAGGCAGGTAACTGAGCTGGGGAAAGGTGAACAGAGCGGGTGTGCTACAAGGCAGTGTTTGGACAGAGAGATGCATCCTGGGAGGCTCTCAGCTCCTTTGGGCAGTTCAAGGACCAAGGTGAATTAAGTTTCCCCTCAGCTTCATCCACCTCATTCTGAGTCACTGCTCTACCAAGCTCAGATACTCCTCAGTTTACAAAACTCCTAACTCTGGTTCTTTAGTACCCAAACCAGCTGAAATTGCAGATGCTGTAAGGCAGCAGCATCTTCAGCTGTCAACCACAACAGCCCCATACTCACAGGAAGCCCTGCTGGCCCCATTGGTCCTGTAACTCCAGGATCTCCTTTACTGCCCTGAAATGGAGACAAAAGAAATTGTTACATCCCTGCTCAGCACAAATAGGCAGCACAGCAGTGGTTACAGCAGCACTGCAGAAGGAAAGTAAGGGATGTGTTTCAAAGCACCTAAAAAACCCAGAGGATGAGGTACTCAGACATCAATCAGAGAGGCCCAGATGAGGGTCTTACATGCACAAGGAGAGCGCAGTTCCAGCTCTAGAGAACACAGAGCTTCTCTGTCCCAGAGAGCTGCAGTGTCCTCAGAGAAGTTACAGAGCATTAGTCTGTTCTGAAGCAAACTCACCCTTTCTCCTTTTGGTCCTGCTGGTCCTGAAACCCCAATTGGTCCTGGAGTACCCTGTAGAAAGGAAAACAGAACAGGACATTTTCATTCTAGGACCTCATTAGAGCCAGGGGACACTGCTGCTCCTTTAGAAAAAGCACAGCTGGGAAGGACAGTCTGGTGGCAGAAGGCATCTGGCACCACTACAGCTTTCAGCGTTGGTGGCCATGGATTTGCAGCAGTTGTTCCAGGCAATTTGAAGATGGGAGCTGCTCTGTTTGAGCACCATTTTACAAAGCCTCATTTTTAATTTTGAAACTCTCTCTTGACAATTGTTGTAGCAGGTATTTCTACCAGTTCTACACGAGGGAACTTCTCTAGTTTGTATCAGGGCTGAAAGCTGTAGCACATACATTAAAGGCCATTTAAGAGATGTGATAAACAACTTTTCTTTCTTTCCTTTTCTTCCTTATTTTCTTTTCCCCTGATGGAGTTGGTTTCCCTGAGGAGAAATGAAGCATTTGGTGGCAGGCAGGCAGGCAGGCAGCCATGCAAGCAGAAGGACACCATGCTGCAGAGATGAATGCAGGTGCACACAGACACAAACCAAGAAGGGTATCATTTGGTCCCAAGTGCCCCTGTCCCTTTTTTGCCATTTACATCACTGTGCCAGGCTCTCAAGCATGCCAACAGGATCACTCCCTCTTTCTGCTAACCCTCTGATGCAGGGGCCACGTGCCACTAGCACACCGACCTGACTTCCCAGTGCTGCTGAGGCCTGCCTGGGCTTTGGGAAAGGAACCCAATCACAGTTTAGCTGTGACAGCAGGTAGGCAATGGTCCTGGCTCAGAAAAGGATTCAGACCCTTTCAACGCTGTGGAGGCTCCTTGAACTTGCTGGGGAGATTTCTGTGTTGGAGGTTTTCCTACAAATCCCCCGGACCCTGTTTTGCAGTCCAGATAAATCTGCAGTGCAGTGCACCCACCTAACTCATAGTTCAGGTAGGTGTTTAGGTGTTTACCCTCCTAGCCCTACCTGTAGGCAGATGAGAGAGATAGGTAAATGTAGCAAGAGCTCTGCTCACCACTCACTGATCTACAGTTCCTTCACAGAGCCTCAGTCACAGGGTATTTTTGAGGCCCATTGCCTGCTTTCTAGGAAGAACAGGGGAGGCAGCTTCTGGAACAGGGAAGTCTTTTCCTCTTACACATTTTCATGTGAGCTTGCAACCCTCAGTCACTAGAGCATCCCCTCTGACACGAGCAGGACACCCCACGTGAATCAGAAGAGCTTTTCAGACAAGTTCAGACCTATAGACTGTAAGTGGAAGAGCAGATCATGCAGCACAACTTCAACAAAGTGAAGGGAGTGAGACAAATCAGGCTCTCCTCAGATCCATGCACAGGATTGCATCAGGAAAATCTTAATTGCCTGCATGTACACATAATTTTAGGATAATTTAGTGCCATGAATCATAGCACTAGGTTGGAAGGGACCTTAGAGATCATCTAATCCAACCTCCCTGTCACGGTCAGGGAGCCTCTCAACTAGACCAGGCTGCTCAAGGCTCTATCCAACCTGGCCTTGGACACCTCCAGGGAGGGGGCAGCCTTGAAATCCACTGAGATGTCACCTGTACATTTATAAAATTAAATCTACAACGTTCCAAATTTCCCAAAACTAGTGAGTGTTTCAGCTGCTGAATCCGATTCTGGTCAGAAGTTTGAGCAGTTGAATTATTTCCACTGAGGAGAAAAAGTTGTTTTTTCTTTTTAAATAGTCAAATGGATTGTACATGGGTGATGTCTGACTTCCCAGGAGAGATTAAAAACATCTGACTCTCTGTTAATAGCAGAATGTTTTGCAGAATCATGTCAGGATAACTTGTGTCATTCTGAGTTCAACAGACTGAGAAGCTTAGGTACAAGGGTTTAATTTCCTTCACATGCCATGGTGAGTTAGCAACAATAGGTGGGAATCCTGCCTCTTCCCACCCCACTAAGAGATGTTTCTACCTCTCAGATGTATATCCTAGACCAGAACACAGCCCACAGCCCCAGGTGCAGCGCTGCTGAAGGTGCAAGGCATTCTGCTGGGAGGTGAAGGGCTAGTCCTGCCCTAGGGCTTTAAGATGCACATTTCCCTCACAGTGAGATGCTGACCAGACTCTGGAGAGATGCCCCTGAGCACATGTGCAACTGGTGGCACTGCAGTCTGAAGTGCTGTCTGTGAGAACAGCACACGAAGCTCTCTGCTCACAGGACAAACCATACTGGTGTTATTAACCAAAGACAAACCCGAGGAGACATTGTTATGGGAAGGTAGCAAGCAGGGCTGCCATGGACAATCTGTCACAATAAAGAGAGCAGCAGAACAGAGCACCATGGCACCATGCAGAGGCTTCATTCATCTTGTTACTGGAACAAAGCACAGAGGCTGTCATCCCAGGGTCCACACAGATCAAAAAAGGCAAGCGTGTGACACCACTTCTCAGTCTGATTTTACACCCCTCCCCAAAGCCTGCTTCAGAGAAAAGAAGGTTATTCTTGGTGTAAACGAGACTGGTGGAGGAGACAGGACAAATCACAGTGGTGGAGAGGAGGAACATGGGGCAATGGAGAAACAGAACTCAAATGGAACTCACCGGGGGTCCAGGTCTGCCGTCTAAACCTGAAGCACCCTGAACAGATGGGGGAGATTGACAAAAACAAGGCAGGAGGAGGAAGGAGAGGGGAGGAAGGTGAGGGGGGAAGGGGAGGGGAGAGGTGAGTGAAGCAATGACTTGAGACAAACATATGCTTGCAATAAACAACAATTGAGATCTCAAGGACAGGTGATGATACTTAAAAGCAAACCAACAAAACCATAGAAACACTGAATACACATAATCTTAACCTGCAACTTTCAGACCCCCTTAAAAATGCTCATTTCCCACTCCCTGCCACCAAGAAAACCCTGATGAAGAAGCTATGTTGTGACAGGTGGTAAGAAGGACCATGTGACAGTGGAGTTGAAACCTGCATTGCTTTTGTGGTGGGCTGGGCACCACAGATGGGACACAAGACTCACAGGCCTGTGGTCATAGAGGCATTTACCAGCAGTGCAGAGCCAGCAGCTGTTCAAATTCCTACCAAAAAAATCCAGGCCCTGTAGGTGCACACATAGCCTGCTTGCTCTGCTTCATACCTCTTGGCCAGACGGAGAGGTAAGGCCAGTTATTTGGAGGCTTATATAACAAATGGCTCATCTCCCCGTGTTACCAATACCCACTTACACCAGACTAAGTGGCACTTTTCTGTCCACTTGGCTACTGCCTTGAATTTCATAATCTGTCAGACCTAACAGTGGTTCTTCCCAAGGCCCATACAGCCCAGCATCTTGTCTCTGACAGTGAGGAGGAGAGAAAGCTTAGGTAGAATGTAAGTACTAAATACCAAGTTTTCCTCCACATGAGTGTGACAAATTCCTCAGCTTGTTTGCCGTACAGAGAAGCCCAAGGCTAGCGCAGTCAACCAGAGCTGAAATTCTGGCATGATGTTAAGGACTAAGTCACACAGAAAGGAGCAGCAGATACAGCTGTGGGATTTTACAGAGCCTATTTTCGAGGAGTTTAGTATCTGTTTGGCACTTATCAATACAACTGCATTTCATTTGATAGGCTGAAAACACACTGAGGCATGGAAAAGAGAAACTTGGAGGTGGTTCTGAGGACAGATACAAGGTCCACAACCTCCCTCTGATCTCACTCACAGCTCAGCAGCTCCTCTTCCTTGTTGGCCAGCTGATATCATTGATCCAAAGGTGGAACATTTCTAAGAGCACCCTTCTAAGCCAGTCACCCCCTTCTGCAGCTCAGGAAGAGTGATGTGACAGGCCAGGGGACCCTGGTTTCTCATGGTTTTTCACTGCTGAAAACCCTGGTTTTTCACGCTGTAGGAGAACCAGCACATTCCCTACTACACTGATGAGCCTGCTGGGACAATTGCTGGGGCAGGTTCTGCTCAGACTGTCACAAGGACCTCCTTCCCTTGTCTTGATACCACCCAGGCTTGAGAGAACAATCTTTTACATAGATGGCTTCTGCTTGCATTTCCCAGGGTGAAATGGGGACCGGGTTTTTACTTCTCACTGCTTCACTGAGGCACAACCCTGTGCCTGTGAGCCTCCAAAGCTGCACAGTCTCCCATGGTGAACGTGCTCGTGAGGAGCTCACCTCAGCGCCTGGAGTTAGAGGAGATGCACCCAGAGCCCAGGAGCTGACTGTTAATAACACAGCTACAGGAGGAAAACATCTCACAAACAGACATGCACATTTCAGCCAAAGTCAGGGACAAGGGTTCTGGGAGATCAAACACAGGCTGACAAACCACACGGATGAGCCTCCCAGAACTGGTTTCCAGGCAGTGGGCTCAGCAGAGGGAGAGGGTGGCACTGCCACCAGTGCTTCTTATAAGCAGAGGGCTCAAGGGTGGCAGAGCAACCGGGTGGGACCGAGTTACCACCAATCCTTTATCAGCTCTCAGCTCAGGCAGTGGGTGAAGAGGCTCTGAGCAGATGTGAGCTTCACAAAGATTTGTATCTAAAGCTCCTGTAACTTCTTAAATCGTACGTCAGGGTTGGAAGGGACCTTAAAGATCATCCAGTTCCAACTCCCCTACCAAGGGCAGGGACACCTCCCACTGGAGCAGGTTGCTCAGAGCCCCATCCAGCGTGGCCTGAAAAACTGCCAAGGATGGGGCTTCCCCCACCTCTCTGGGCACCCTGTGCCAGGGTCTCCCCTCCTGAGGAAGAAATTCTTCCTCATGTCTGATCTGAATCCACCCATCTCTAGTTTGGATCCATCCCCTCCAGTCCTGTCACTATCCCACAGCCTAAAAAGTCCCTCCACAGCTTTTCTGTAGCCCCTTCAGATCCTGGAAGCCACAGTAAAGCCTCCCCTTATCATTCAGCCACAGTTCCTCCCTGCTAAGCTAAGCAGTGCCCCAGTACTACTCTAGTGTGACCGTGTTCACAGACAGCAGGGAATGCAGGAGGCTTCTGCCATGCCAGGGGAAGCACAGATCCCACCTTGGGGGTGCCAGGCAAGTGCCAGCTAGTGAAGAAGCTGGATGCATTTGGGGCCACCAAAAAGCTTGGCCCAGGTGACAAACAGCTAGAAAGGTGTTTCCTTTTCCCCGTCCTTTTGATGTGTGTTTCTGGTCTTGCCCTGCTGCACTGAAGGATACAAACCCTTGGGAAAGCTACTGCTTGTTTTTCTCAGTGATGCCAGAATCAGGAACAATGAAAGTGATGCTGATCTATTTAACAAAGTTAAACGATGGCGGGTCTGTACAGAAACTGAAGCTTGAAGTTCAGATAGCAGAGGCACAGTTATTTATAGAGCATCACTTTCTTTGACATTACATATGGAATGTACCCCTGTGTGTGTCTCCTATTGAGGGATCTTTTTGCAGCTGATACCAGTTTGGCTCTCAGAGCCCTGCTGCTTCCTGGATACTTACGGGTAATCCCAGTGGCCCTCTGTCTCCTTTTTCACCCTGGGCACCCTTCTCTCCTTTCACTCCGTCAATCCCTGCTTCCCCCTAAAGGAAGGATGGAGCAGAAAATAAACCCACCATAACACCACTTACATAATCAACATTCCCCCCTTCAGAGAGAAGGCAGGAGGCAGCAAAGCAACGCTCCAGCCTGGGTCTCTGCCCTGGCAGGAGAAAACAAGTGTCAGGCCAACGACTTCTCTGTGAACACATGGTTTAGGGCCCTGACAGAAGGAGCTGATTCAGGCCCAGTGGGTGAAGGTGATCAAAGGGGAACCCACTCCACTCCTGTTGCAGGGAGCATCAGGCAAATACAAGTAACCACAAGTGATCTGATAGGGTGGGTTTACATTTTAAGATGTGGATTCATTGGAAGTGAATGACAGGTTTCCATATGCTTTGAAGACATATCATACTGATTTTATTTTTTTTTCTGGAAAGACTTTTCTAAATGCAAAGTGATCCGTATCAAAATTTGGGGAAAATATCTTACCCATTCCAACGGTATTTTTAAAGTTCTGTATTATAAACTGTAAAGCAACATAAAACAAAATACTCCCTTTTCATGAATTTGAAATGCAACCCAAGGTTTTCCCCCCACACTCCTGTCAATAAGGCATTAAAAAAATGTTATCTTATTTGCATTTTGAAATAGAACTGTTAGAAGAACCAAGTTTGCAGAGGAGCAAGTGTCTGCTGCAAAATGCTGGGTGCTACAGCACTCCCATTTCCACACAGCCTCATGGCCCTATAGCACCCTTTGGCTTGAGCACAGGCCTGGCAGAGCTAGTTATTTCTGACATGTCTGCAAAAGGTTAAAACAGAACTTCCTGCCCATTATGAAGAGACTTACTGCAGGTGACAGGGATGGAAGGAAAACCTCCTCACTCACCTGCTGCTCAAGCCTGCACAGGTCACCCCTCTGTTCGAGGAGAAATGCTGCAGTGCTTCCTCTGCCTAGAACCCATCCTGGGGTGGGCCAGACCTTCATCTGCCACATACCCCAGAGACAACTGTATCTCCCAGAACCTTCCCAGAACTTGATATCAGTGCCTGAGTTACAGACAAGCCAGACAGATCACTGTGTCTGTGGGCTGCAGTGGGAAAGAGATGAACAGGGATAAATGCACCCAAAGAGCACTGGGAGTCAGAGGAATTCAGACACTTTTCCACATTTTACAGTTTTCAACATGAATGTCAGAGGAAAAATGCATCTCTCCTTCAACATTTCCACTCAAGTATCTTTTCACCTAGGCATGCAAAGCAATGGCATAAACTGAGGGTAAACACATTTAGGTGGAGATGAGAGAGCTTCTCATCACCAAGAACGGTGAAGTTCTTGGGTGGCTTTACAGCAGAAACTACAGGTTGTAGGACCTGGCTAGTTTAAAGCTGGGGCCCAGTTACTTAGGACTGACTGTGTGACAGGCTGCCCACCCCTGTGTGCAGACCTCTGCCCTTCAGACAAAGATTTAACTACGTTCTCATGAGAATATTACCAGTGCCCAGTGACTTCCCACTTCTCTGGGTAAAAGCTGGAGAGAATGACCAGTTTTCTGGGGCCTAAAGTGAGAGCTGCTAATCAATTTCCTTCAAGAATCTATACAGGAGGATTTGTCCTCTTAACAAGGTGGGAGAAAAGTAACATTTGAAAGCTAGGAAGTTGTTACTGAAGGGAATCCCTGCACCAGTTCTGGTAAAATTTCAGGATGTAGTAATGTTTTGCAGCCTTACCTTCAGTCCTGGGAGGCCCTGAAGACCCTGTATTTGGGATGAGAGATATGAGTCATATTCAAGGAGATGCTTTAAAATCCAGGTATCCCAGTTCAGTGTGCAGCACAGAGCTTTCACTTTATGTCACACTGAGGGCACAGACCCTTAGGCTGAAGGACTATCTGTGTAGAGGGCACTTCATGTACTGTTCTCATCTGGTAATGAGGGGGCTCTCGCCAAGAACAACCTGGCAGCAGCCCAGGCTTGCTATTAAGACCATTTTTGCAGTTGATCCCTTTGATCCCATCCATCTGTTCTTGCTACTTTCATCTCAGACTAACATAACCTTCTCGTTTACCTCCACAGCCCATCGCAGTGCTGACCTACCTGGGGGGTGGGTTTGGAAGTGATACTAAGACTGTTCCCATTTGAACACCGCAGTGTTTCTGGCTGTTTCCTCCACCTAGAACCCTCTCCAGATACTTCCAGCTCTATCCTCACTCCCAGTACCTTAACTCCTCAGGTGAATCACTCAGGACTTACTGGAGGTCCCGGTGGGCCTTGGGGTCCAGGTGGGCCAGATATCTAGAAAGCAATGCAAGAGAAGTCACTGTCATAATCTGCCATCCTCAGCAGGTGGAGGGGAAGTGCTCAGATGGGGAGAGCACAGGCTGTAGCAGAGCCCTACCAGGCTTAGAACCTGGACTTCTCCCGAAGGGCTGCACTGGGAAATGGCAGCAATCAGGACAGAGTGGCCAAGAAGCAGCAGCAGGACTTTGAGGAGGGTTATGCAGCAGTTGCAAATATTTAGCAGGAGGGAAAGCCACAAAGTTTTTTTTCCAGAAAAATATCAACTTCCACTACTCTACCACCTTTCCTGCAAGAGGGCAAATGCCCCATCGTCCTGGTTTGTGTGAAAGCTGAGCAAATTCTGTTCAGTGATTTTACTTTTCAGATCAGGTTTTCCAACTGGCTGCGCTTTCTGGAGTTAGCAGCATGTTTTGCAGACAGTGTCTGCTTCTAGCAGTGATAACACCTCGTGTTTAGAGTTACTACCAGGGATGGAATGCAGACCAAGGCCACTGCTAGAACTTGTGTATTGCACTGAGGGGTGCACAAAAGTGACAGAGCGCACCTGCAGGGAGGAGCGGACAGGACAGGTGACCCCAAACTGACCACCAGGGTATTCCAGCCCATACACGTCATATCCAGTATAGAAAGCTCGGGGGTCTGGAGGGTCTCTCTCTCGCTTCCCCTCTCTCTCTCTTGCTCTGGCTCTCTCGTTTGCTCTTTTGCTCTCTCACTTCAATCCTGATCCTGGAACCCAGTGCCAGAATCCAGCTCCCCCACAGCATCAGTGATGGTGACGTAATTACCATCAGGGGGGTTGGGTTCAGTACTGGTTTTGTACATATTTGTATAATTCATTCTTATTTTCATTTTCATTAAATTGTTCTAGGTTCCTTTTCAAATCACTAAGTCTCTCACCCTTATTGCTTTTCTCTCCCCCTTTGGGGAGGGAGGGGGGTTAAAAGAGAGCCTCTGTTATCTGTCTGGGCTGCCCTGACCCTAAACCGTGATGCCCATGCAAAGGGAAAGATCTGTTATGCTTTCCATGATCTGTTCTTCCCTGGGCACTCACTGCTGAGTGCTTGTCAGAAGCTAGGCTGTTCTCGTGTGAAGGAGAAGTGGGGCATGGGGAGCTAGTGGTAGCTGGTCATAATTCCCACAAAATGAAGTTTGCTGTGTTCAGTGAAGGGTGTGGGACGTGCTGGTTTTCAGCAGCCCTGCTGCCAAATCTTCCCTCCCCTGCTGCCAGGACTGCAGCGGGAAACAGAAAGGTGACGTAGCAATTCTCCTGGATTTCCTTTGTCTCCATGCTCCCCAGGCTCACCCTTCCCTCCCTGCACACAACAGACTGTGACCAGCAGCTGCACTCCGAAGTCTTGCTCCATCCGAAGCCAGCTGTCAGCCACCCAGGCGCTGGCATGCGGCAGTTCCCCGGCAGAGGAGCGGGAACACGCTGGGTGTCTCACAAACAGCTCTCCTGCAGCTCTGCTTCCAGAGGAGACACCAGGCTAAGAGAGAGGCCTCCACGAGTACCTCATTCCTGCACAGGGAGCACCATGGGACTTTGCTTGCCTCTCCCCAGCGGTGGCCTGGCTGCTCTCTGCTGCGCTACAGCCTCTCTCCGAGGGAAGGAGCACAGCAGGCAGGTCAGCAGCTGGCTTGGCCACGGAGGCTCTGCCAGAGCCGGCATCTCCAGCTGGCAATGGGAACAACGCTGGCCCCCTGCCTGCTGCTGGAGATCTGGTGGACATTCAATGACATCTAGGCACCTCAGGAAGGGGGCTGAAGCTCCCGAGATGCTCAGCACTTTGGGAAGTGGCCCCCTGCGTGCTGCTCTGCACTGTTTTCTCTTTGCCAAGCAGGAAAGAGCATCGTGTGTTTTTCACTCTTACTGTCAGTCCTGGAAGTCCAATGGGACCTGGCAATCCCGATGGTCCTGGCATCCCCTGGTCACCTCGTTCACCCTTCTCTCCAGTGGGGCCATCAAGACCCTATGGACCAAGAGAGATTTGTGGATTTTTCACAAGACTAAGTCAGGCAGATATAAGAGACATCATTGCAAGAGCTGAGGCTGGCTCTGGTCACCCCAAGAACTCGCTGAGACCCCAGACAGCCATAAGGTGCCTGTGGAAATGCAGGACTTCATGGGTATTGAAACTAGATGTGCAAATGCCTGAGCATCCTCCTGTCACTAGGTGGGTGCAGCACCAGTTCTCAGAGCAGGGAAGGGGTCTTGCCTGCCTGCCTCCAAGTTCCACTCACTGTTATGCAGTAGAGCCAGCTGTTGTGGCAGCAAGAGTCTGATCCTAGTAATCTTGTTGAGAGGCAGGAACTTACTGCATAGAGGCAGGAACTTACTGCATAGAGCTCTCTTGACTAGGGTCAAGGACACTGGAATTGTGACAGACCAAAGCCAGGAGATGGGGAACTGTGGCCGTGTTAGTGCCAGGGGTGGATTACCCCATGCAGGTGTCCCTTGGGAGGGCACATGTGCTGGCACCTCATCTGCCTTGCCCACAGCCAGCTCTGCCTGTGAACAGTGGCGTTTCAGTGCAAGCAACACACCAGGCAGCAAGCGGAGCAAACGACACAGAGAGCTGGGCTGGCAGCTGGGGACAGCCATGCCAGCAAGATGGGCAGCACATCAACCCTCTTCTGCACTGGCACACCACACAGCAGTTCACTGTTCTTTTGCACACCCTGCAGGGGCTCTGAGGTATCTGGGAATTCCCAGGACCTTGCCCCAGAGCCCGAGCAGCCAGCAGTGCTCCGAGAGGCTTCCATTTACCCACCGGTGAGCCGGCTTGTCCTGGCTCTCCTTTGTCACCCTTTGCTCCTGTGACCCCAATCTGGCCTGGCTCTCCCTTTATTCCAGGTGGTCCATCCTTTCCTGGCAATCCATAAGGGCCAGGGGGGCCCATTTCACCAGGCTTGCCACGTGGTCCCTGAAAGAAATCCACACAACAGGGAGTGAAACAGGTAAGAGCAAGGTTAGTCCTGCAGAGAACTCCCTGGCCCAGAGCCTCTTCACTGCAGATCCTCCCACAGTAATGCCCTTTGAGGAGCCATGGGCAGGACAAGGGAGATTTGCCATCCCAGATGCTCCTTGCAGCTTAAGACTTTGATAAACCTTTAATGTTCATTTTTTTGTGAGGCAAAATACTTTTTTTTTTTTCCCCCCTGTTGGGAAAAACAACTGTGCAATGCCAGAGATGGAACATACTAACCCCAGGTTAGACCACTGAAGGAAAGAGCAATCCACAGAGTCTCACCTTTTCTCCATCATGGCCTGGGGGACCTGGCAAGCCAATTTCACCCTGAAACACAGAATTGTTACTTTGACATTGTGAAAGCAGCTATTCCTACTCCTTCATGGCACTATGATGATGATGAGTGGGCATTACAGAAATAGTCTGCAGGGACTCTGGTAATGAACAGTCACAGAGTAAGAAAGAAAGAAAGAAAAAAAAAAAAAGGCATGGGAACCCCTCCTGTAAACAATACATTGTGTGGCTGCCTGAGAATTTCACCAGCCTTGTTTATCCTGACTGACAGTTCACAGCCCCAGTGCTACAACATAGTCCCCAACCAACACAATCCCCACACAGAGATCAGTTCCCATAAAGCTGCTTCCACAAGAGGAGGGCAAGCAGAAAGGATCCTTCAACTTTCAGATAAGACATTATCATTGTGGGAAAAGAGATTTTCAGGATATTGTGTATATGAAGAGGAGGCCAGCAGGCCAGTCTGATAGTGCTGGAGGGAGAGAACAGCAGCACTGAGGAGGGTTGGCAGAAGGAATTATGCCTGGACCACTCCTGTTTCCCTTAACTCTGTAAGTGCTGAACTGAGCAAATACCTTCTGTCCTGGTGGCCCTGGAGGTCCAGCCACACCCGGAAGTCCTGGGGGTCCCTAGATAAAGAAAAACTCATCTTCAGATTATCATCAGGGCTCTTTCACTTTCATGTTTTGAAACTAAACATCTGTTCTGAGTTTAAGGGGAAGTCGTGAGGGAACTTTCCCAGGAACTCCTAACATTGCTTGGGAAGCTGAGCAAGGGAGCGTCCCGAGCGAGCAGCCAGGCCACAGCCCGTGGCAGGTGGGGATGTATTTCTTTACATTTTCAGGGGAGAAAACAAGAACAGCCACAGCTATCTGCTCTTGAAACTGAGATCAACATTATAAGGGTTTCCCTTCCTAGCTCCAAAAGCATGTTCTTTGAATAGAGATCATAGCAAACAGTGTACCCCTGAGATCCCAAGAAGGGCTGAAGCAGAGAAAAATGCCCTCCCCCCACCAGTATTTTGAGTGGTATTCCTGATCAGTCTTAGCAGTTACCACTGTAAAGAGGCCCATGGAGCAGTTTGGCCTAGTGAGTGATGCAACTTATACCCATTTTCTGCTTCCCTGTCATACTGCATTTTAAAAATCCATCTCTAGTCCTAACCGGGTTCCTTGCCACAGAGGGACAATTCCACCCTTATTTTGGCTCAGAATAACTACCTTGCCTCACTTTGTCTTCAGTGGCTTATAGTCACTGCTGGTTTAAATTACCTGTTTTGTACAGGACTTGTGTCAAGTTTTACTTATCAGTGGCATAAATGTATCCTCCCATCACAGAAATTGTCCACCACAGAAGGGCAGGACAAGCTTCCTTGCAAGGCATCCACCAGGACCTCCTTTTATTCTGCTCCAGTCAGTCCCCTTGCTCTTCCCAGCTCTTCCCTGAGCATTCCCTGTTCTGAGCAGCACAGTTGAAGTGGAGAAGTAAAGGGCCCGATTATAATTCAAGTGCCCAGGATCACAACACAAGTTGAGCTCTTCCTTCAGCTCTCATCTGCCCTGACTTTAGCTCCCAGATGCAAAGGCCAGTTGTTTTAGCTGCACCTAAATTGTCAGGCCACCTGCTGAGAATGGACTTACAGCTACTTGTTTAAAGCTGCACAGCAAAGCCAGGAACTCACCATCAAGGCCAAAGTTCGTATTTCCTAGGGGGGGAAAAAAAAAGGAAAAATAAACTAGAAAGGTTCTCCACTAATGTAGCACTGGCCCAAATGAGCAAGGAACCTACAAAATGAACAAAACCAAACAACCCTGCTCCCATTGAACTATTCTTCTACTATTTTCCTGTTTTTTGCTAGTAGAACCCAGGCTGCCCCAGAGCTGGGCACAGCCACTCACTCTGCTCACCAGAGAGCACTTGGGAGAAAGATTTGCAGTCCTTCCATTCACCATCTCCCCCAAGGCATGGGCCACTCCTGGGGGGGTTCACATGACCTCTACACCACCAGTGTCAACAGATCAACCAAACAAGGAGCACAAGTATTTACCAGAACACACTATCCAGTGCTCTGTGGGTGAAGGGGACTGTGAAACAGACAAATAACTTCAGTGCTACTGCCAAAGGGGATGATCCACATTGCTCCCAGCTGTCTGGCATCCCCTCAGTCACCCGAGGACAGAAGGACAGCTGCTTACCTGGAGAGCTTCACTGATGTTCCCATCATAGTCCATCATTTCATCCTTCCCAGGCTCTCCTTTGGGGCCCTGAAAAATACCAGCTCTTTAGCCAGGGCTTGGGGATTGCCCTTCCCACAGGCTATCCAAGGCTGTGGTTCACTCTGAAAAAGGGGGCTCAGAGGAGCCTGTTTTGTGAAACCCCAGTTTTTCATTTATTAAACAAAGCTCTTGAAAGCACATTTTATAGAGGAAACACTACAGAAGTGTAGCCAGACAAGCCCAGATCACCATGCCATGATCCTCACAACTGGCAGGTCTGGTAGGTCGTGAATATGAGGCCAGAATTCAGGAACTGGATCATCCAACTGATAATCAGACTTGAGCATGCAGCAGACACCCTCCTGTTGCCCTTTGCTTATATGCCCAGGGGCCAAGTTTGGACTGGGATGTTCAAACCCACCTCCTTCTATGAATAAGATGAGTGTTCATGCTGAGGTGGCACAGAAGACTTTTCCCTCCCCTAAGGCAGAGGTGTCTTCTGATGAGGGTATGGAGTGGAGAAATGGCCTGTCTCAAACTCAGGCAGTGCCCAGCTATGAGCACTTCTAATGATGGTAAGAACATCTGCCAAGAAAGAAGGGGCCCAATCTAGACAGTGTGGTCCCACTGACAGTCCTCAGACCCCTTTGAGTGGCCTAAACTCTCCAAGTGTTAGTGAAGGGACACCTACCCTTGGGCCCATGGGTCCCTGGTCTCCCGGTGAACCAGGATCCCCCTGTAACAAGAAGAACATGCTGTTAGCAAAGCCTCTCTCTTCACTTGCTCAAACTCAAGAGGTCATTCTCTGCTAGTCCTCTGAAGGTCTGGAACCAGACAGCTCAGTTTTAAAATGCTCCTTCTCCCACTCAGTTTGGTACATGTAGGAGCAAAGGTTCAGCTACTGCAGCAGGAGTGGGGCTGTGCAGCAGCACTCTGCACCTTTCCCCCTCTGACCCTGCAGAACCAGGCTGACCAACATCACCAGTTTCTCCCTGGGGGAAAGAGAAGGGGAAATGGATGGCTCTGTACTCTGTGGATGTGTGATTTGTACTGGGAGTGTGATTTCTCATTTCCAGGAGGAAAAACTGCACCAGCCAAGCACCCCTGCCATGCCCCCTTCTCCTCGAGTAACCCAAAGCTCCTGCCCCACACCAGGTACCCTTCTCTTCTGCCCAGTACAGTGGGAATATTCAGCATGAAGGGAAGCGCCCAGTTCATCCCCAAATCGCATGCACAAGAGAGCTGTTCCAGGTACATCTGAGATAGGACTTCAGATTTAAGTGTTTCTGGTGCTCTTTGTCAAGGGGTGGGACTTCACTACTGCTGCTCCTTGAGTAGGTAGAAAAGGAAGGGGAGACGAAACTCAAGGAGCCTCTGTCCTACCTCCTGTGGCCACCCTGCCTCAGGTACCACCAGGATCAGCAGCTGTGTCTGGCTAGAGGGGAGTTAGGTGAGCACAAGGAGAGTATCTGCCTTCCTTAAGTACAGTTTCCAAAGTCCATTGCATTCACCACCACCTTCAGCATTTAAAACAACAGAACTAAACTGCTCTGCAGAACCTGATGTCCCTTCAGCAGATAATCAGAATTGGGCACAGGTGAATGCAACCTTTGCCCCTTCCTACCCACCTCATGATGGGCACAATCCCTCACAACACACAACTCGCTGAAGGAAAAAAAAAACCCAAACCACTCACCTTTGGTCCAGGAGGCCCAGGCAGACCTGGAGGGCCAGGTTCTCCTTTACCTCCTGCCAGGGCATTCTCAGCATTTCCCTTCTCTCCCTGTTTGCAAGGAAGAACAAGCCACATGTCACAGTTCAGTCCCTCTACCTTCCTAGTGTTAGTTGCCATACTGTTGGCAGGACCCAAGACAAGGTCCATCAGCTGGCCCCTTGATAGCCCAGAAACACCACTGCTCCAGAGTTACCAGCTGTCCATATGTGATTTCTATCCACATCTCAAAGCATGAGGAAAAAACCCCAGCTTTAGCTGTCCTGTGTACTCTGTAACCCCAATCTGCTGTCACTTCACACCACTTCTCTCCTACCCAGTGCAGTGAGAACACTCATCACAAAGGCAGGCTGCTCTCCCAGCACAGCAGGGCAGTTCCCAGCAAGCCCATCTCTTCCTCACTCCTAGATCTTGGAGCAGGAGAGGTTGAAATGCCACCTTACACCTGAGATCACGTTTTTAAAGGGAAACTACTGGGATACAGTTGGTCACTTGCCCAGAACTGCAACCTCCCCCTGGCTGGGTGAGGGCACACAGCTCCTCACAGAAAGGAATCCCTTGTGTGACCCTGTCACAGCCCTGCCTGGAGCTGACACCCAGCTGAGCTCTGCAGAACATGCTGCTGTACTCTGTGATAGTGACCCACGGGGGTGTGAGCTGTGCACAGAAGGGAGGAAAGGGGATCAGAGTTTTCAAACCCCACCCTTGGGAAAAAAAAAATAAAAAATATCAAAGACAGAAACCTTAGTGCCAGGGAGTCCAGGAAGCCCAGGGTCACCAGCTCGTCCCTTCTCACCCTGTTGGCAAAGCAGACATGGTCAGGCTGACTGTGTAGGATCTGTCCTGGGGGAACAGCTGAAGGATGAGATGCTCCTGGTTTCAAAACCGCATTGTTACCCTTCCTCGCTGAAGGAAGGAGAGGGAAAGGGATCCAGGATCCCCACTGTGCACCTTCCTTATCACCCTGGTCTTCTAGATCCTTTTCTCTCACAGTCCTTAAGTGGCTCTCCTCATTTCATAGACGCAGAGAAGTTGCTGCCCTGGGCAAATTCTATTTGGAGTGCAGAACTTTCTGGTACCTGCAGAGTAGAACTCTACTGGCAGAGTTCAGCTCTTCTCTCAGAAACCACCCACTGGTCAAACCCATCCTAGTTTTCACTCCTTGTTACACTGTGAATGTGTACACTGCTTTGGTTTGGCAAAGATCTCACAACCAACACTCCCACCCCTCTCCCAAGGGGCTTTTCCTGCTCCTGTCCCCAACATCAAATCCCAGTCTCATCATGCTCTTAAAACGCAGCGCAGTGCCTCAGGAGCCAAGCTCTGGACACATACTGGTTCTGAAAAGCAGTGACAACAGGTGTGGCAAAACTGGCAAAGACAGAAGATGATGGTGTAAAATGGTGCCAGGAGAGCCAGGCCTGTGGGCTTGGCTGAATGTGGCACCGTGGAGTGTGAAGGATGCCATAGAGCAGTGAGCAATGGAGCAGCAGCGTCCAGCACTCACTTGGTGAAGTGACTGTGCTCAGTTCACCAAGACCTCTGAGCCATCTTTTGAACACTGGAGCTCAATTAGTGGTCTTTCTGTCAAAGTTAAGCTCTATTCAGCCCAACCTCTCCAGCTGCTAAACCCACAGTGAGAGCATCCTGCACAGGAGCCTGAGTTTTGCCAGAGCAGGTGAGAAGGCACCATGAGGAGAAGATCTAAATGCATCATCAGAAAAAGGCATGTTCTTACCTGCAATCCTCACACCTCCAAGACTTAACAACTCGCACAGATCACAGAGAACCACCCCCCAGCAGGTCCCTAGCTCTCTCCACACCAGCAGCACACCTCAGCAGCCAGACTAGCGCAGAGCTCCTCGGTGCCTGCCGAGGCTGGTGCTGCTCACCAGGCTCCTCAGAGATCAAGGGCACACATCTGACATGCAGGGGACTTGCAGCAATGCTCCATGAACAGACATGCACTGGTGGCTCCGTGGAAAATAATCAACTAGCACCAATCTTTTTTTTTTTTAGGTAATTCTAGAGTGCAGTGACCCCTTTCTCTAAGGTAATTAGGCCTCCAGCCACCTGCAAGGCCCCCACCCAGTTTTCAGCATGTGAAAAGTGCTTCTCTCCCTGGGAAGAAGGAGAATATTAGCAGGACCCCATATCCTAAAAAAAGAGGCTTGGCCTTTGGGCTTTTTGTAAGGAGATGACCTGTAAGCCTGTCCCAGGCCTCTGCGAACCCCTGATTCCACCTTGCTCTGCTTTTGGCATCCTACTTGTCACTCAAGGACTCGTTTCCAATACACATGCCAAAGGGGCTACTGGAAACATCTTGTGCTGCCTGGGCAGTGGGGTAAAGCAGCAGATTTCTTGAGGAGGGAGGTCAGATTACTGAGTCCCCATTTAGGGTGTTATTTCTGGAGTCAAAAGAGGCAGAGCTGTCATTAATGGTTCCCAGGACAAGACTACATCCCAAGAACCTCATGCTGCCCTGCCTGCCACCAGCCCCCCAGCTCCTGCGAGCAGGAACACACAAACACACTTCACCAAGGGGTCAAGAGCCAGAAGAGGATACATAATCCCCCACAAGCATGACAATGCCACCCAAGCAGGATCCCACCAGCTCCCAGGGAACAGAGCACAGAACTGCCAGGACACCAAGCCCAAACACACAATGTCCTACCCGCTGCCCCCTCTTCCCTGGCAAACCTGGGGGGCCCATCCTCCCTGGGAATCCAGGATCTCCCTTCATGGGGAAGAAAAGAGACAGAGAATGTGTCTGTTACTTGGCTGTCAAATGCTGTAACATAAACCAGCAAGCCTCAACAAGAGGAGCCAGATGCTCAGAAACAGGCTGGCTGCTTAGTGATGGAGAGTGATGGGGTATTTTTATACCATGCCTGCCATGGGAACTCAAACAGGGTCACGCTACACCCAGACAGGGGAGACTGTGCAGGGCAGCTCACACAGAACATCACAGAACAGATCCCTGCAGGAACACAGGAAGACTTCTGGGGACACAGAAGTATCTGGGAGGCAGAAGGGGACATGGGAAGGGGGAGTGGGCAAATACTTGCTAAGCAAAGTGTGCCATGACCATTTGGTGGAGCAGGGAGGAGGAAAGGCAGAGGCTGGAGGGTATTCCCATCAGCATAGATACATGCAGGAGAGAGGGAAACTGCAGCACAGCCCCTCTTTCCCTTGGTGTCACCATATGCTGGTACCATTTTGCTTATACTGGCAGGTACCATTAGGGTCTGAATTTGGGCACCAGGAAGCACAAAGACTTCCCTCAGCTTCTCTGGGAGGGGAAAAGCAATACACAAAGAAGCCAGAAGAGCAGGCTGAGAGCAAAGTCTTCTGAGAGTACCTTTTCTCCTGGAGCGCCGGGCTCACCCTGTAAGGAAGAAACAGGAAAATAAAGTGAAAAACCAGGAGGAGAGAGTACAAGTCCTCCATGCTACTCCATACATACTAGTATTTGTGCCTGGAGCTTGTTCTATCTTATTTAGCCAGCTCTGAGGCTGCTGTAAGAAACCAGCAAGCCTCAGACAAGTGGCTCTTAAAAAACTGAGCAACCACGTTGCAGTATTTCAAGAGAAGGTTTGCCAGGTACAAGAGAGCAAAATAAGACATGACCCATCTGGTGGCATTAAGGAATTTGCCTGTTCCTAGCTCTGTGCACACAGGGACAGAGCAAGCCTGCAGTTGCAGCTGGGGTCGGAGGAGGCTGTGTTGATATGGGGTCAACGTGGCATCAAGGAGGAAAACCCTCCCCACCAGCCCAGGAGATAACTTCCTTCTTTCTGCCCTTTTACCCAGCAGCTGGAGGGAATCTGGACCACAGGTCGTGATCTCCTTACACATCCTGGATCCCCGGGATAACTTCCAGCCCCATAAACCTTCACCGGGCCCTTCGCTCTGTTGCCATCCCGACAGGGCTGTGGGGGTATCCCCATCTCTGCCCGGAGGGGAAGCTGCTGCTGGAGACGGGTCTCGGATCTCTGCCCAACGCAGTGGCAGTTCCCATATTCGCCTTCGGTGGGAGCCGTCCGACCATTTTCCCGTGCCTTGTGGCCTCCTAACTCCAGCCCTTGGTCTTACCCGTGCCCGACCTGAGCCCCGGGAGCGCGGGGTAGAACTGACCTTCATCCCCGCGCTGGCCATCCCAGGAGCGCCCTGGCAGAGAGAGGGAAAACGGGAACACCTTGTTTGAAACGAATCGCACACAAGCTTTTAAAAACAAAACGGCGTCAGCCAGGTGGAACTAAAAAGGCAAAACCTGCATCCTTTCCTTTCCAAAACCCAGGAGTGCCGGAGGCAGCACACAGCACACTCCCTCCTTGCCCTGCGGCCGTGGCTCTGCTTCCCAGAAAGCTCCTCCAAAGGTGGACGTGGCGAGCACAACCCGTTCACAAGAACCAGATTTCCACCCCCCCTTGGCTCCAGCCCTGCACATGAAGCAGAGGCCAACAAGCAGAAAACGCTGTCACACCACTGAGAAATGCACAGCCAGGCTGAGGACCAAACACACCGATCAGTGCTCGATCCCAGACACGCCAGCTCAAGCACCCGAGAGAGGCCGGCTTGTGCCACGGAACCTTCGTCTCACTCTTGACCCTCGTTTGGATATGATCATGGAAGACAAAACCTGCAGTAAAACGTTTTCCGGAGAGATCTGAAGCCAGCCAACTTCAGAGAAAATAAATAAATGAAAAGACTTCCAAGCACTGCAATTCAGGCGTCATTCTGCAGCACGGAGCAAAGCAGCACGGTGAGACCGTGGAGTCCAGCCTGCCCTGCAGTCGAAGACAGATGCTTTGAAGCCCCAGGAGGCAGATGCTCCAACAGGGACTGTCACATTTCCTCTGACAGCACTGATGCAAAAACCA
Organism: Ceyx melanurus; assembly: GCA_024611195.1. Classification (NCBI taxonomy): domain Eukaryota; kingdom Metazoa; phylum Chordata; class Aves; order Coraciiformes; family Alcedinidae; genus Ceyx; species Ceyx melanurus. The sequence continues at coordinate 27,159 of JANHGL010026149.1, read as the reverse complement.
AGTCTTCCCTACTAAGCCTTTGCTCTGAAACCTCTCTGTGCCCTCCAGCAGTATTAGTTAGGTCCTGGTGAAAATGTCCAGTTACAAAAGCAAATATGAGGGATAACAAAGGTCTAAGGAGAGGGCAGGAGGTGATGTGGTGTTAGAAGTTAGGAAATGAGAGGGGTTGGGATGTAGCATGAGGCAGAGAGGACGAGGAGCCACGTTCAAAGTGAAAAGAGCTCGGAAAAGTTCAAACAAGGAGGAGTGGGGAGCCAGAGAGCAGCAGGATCATACCTCTCAGCTTTCTGAAACAGAAATCGGGGACAAAGCTAAAAAACACAAGGACAGAAGATGGAGATCAGGGATTCTATGCAATATACAAGGGGGAGAAAAGCATTCCAGATCATCTCAGGGTCAGTAGGTTTTAGTGAACGTGGGGTCATGAAAGGGATTCCGTGCAGCGAGTGGCTTGGGTTAGCTTTTCACAGTGCATCTGGGGAGCCTGTTCCTCACTCTGGCCTTTACCTGGCAGCGACTGCAGACGATGTTATTTCCTAGCACCCACCGCCAAACTGCAGCACATACACATGCAGCTTCCTCACACGCTGACCCTGATTCAGCTGCATTAGTCTGCGTTCACACTTGTGCAACCCCTCTGATGGCAGGGGCTGACACACACCACTGAGGGTTGCAGCAATCACCTGGGACCCCCAGTTCCCTAGGAACACCAGCAACTGGCCGCTCTCACTAGTGTAAAGCTGATGCTGCAAGACAGCCTTGGACCTGGCATGCCATGGGCTTTGGAAACACTTCTTCCCCCACCATCTCCTTCTGAAATTAGGGCCTCTATTTTGCAATTTAGAAGCAGGAAGAATTCAGCTGAGGAGAATCAGTGACTGACAGACACACAGGCAAATCCAGGCGATGCTTGCGCATCAGGGGCAGTCGAGTGGCACGGGTGAGATCAGGCAGACAAGCATCACTCCTGTTCACAAGGTACCTTAGTGCCATGTCTTCCTGGCAGCCCTGGCATGCCTCTCTCCCCCTGGAAGCAGAGCAAGAAACACAGAGAAAGAGAGCAAGAGACACAAGATGAGTCCTCCCGGGGCTCTGGTGAGGAGTGCTCAGCGCAGAGTTTGATGAGGAAACCTCCTGGGTGAGAGAGGGCACAGCCCCTTTCCCCACCCAACTGTCACCAAGCCACCTCCCCTCTCCAGGGCCACTTCCCATCAGTGGCACCCTTCAGCAGAGGGACTGACCCGCTGGAGTGCCACAGTGACAGTGCTGGGAGCAAAGCAAGGCACTGTGTCCTGCTGCCACCTCCCATGTCACGGCATTCTGCGGGGCACAGCGAGTCACTCAGCCCCGCAGGGGCTGCAGCATGAAGGAACTCATCTTGAGAGCTGAAGAATCCCAGAGCTGCCTTGTACCACAAGCCTAATTTGTTTTCTGGTGGTGAACTGGAAAATAAGACACCTCTGGACAACCTGTAAAATGCTGTTATTTTGCTGGGGGTGTTTAGTCCTTGCTTGGAAGGATGATTCAGCAGGGATGTGTGCATATATTTGTTTGGGGTTTGTTTGAGGTTTTTTTAAGCACTTTTTGCAATTGTGATGTCCTGTGTAGGTTATGTAAAACACCAGTACCATAAAACACACCACCTGGGCAGTGTGGACACTTCCTACCCTATGCAACATACTTAATAATGGTATTTTCAGCTGTAAGAAAAATAAAACAATAATTAGGAATGCTTTGTACTGAGAGGTGGAGACCACTCTCCCTCCATCCTTCCCAACTATGCTCCCTGAGACCACAAAAGACCAGCATTTTCTGCTGGGAGGCACCCCCACTGCTTGTGGAGACTGCCCCATAGAGCAGCCCTGTGTAGGAGAGATCCCCCCCCATCCCAGAGACATTCCCAGAAGAAGCTTCCAGCGTGAAGAGCTGTTTAATTATTTAACCCCACAACAGCAAAGCCACCTCGGTGAGAGGGAGCAAGGTAGCCCTTCACAGGGGGCAAGTTACAGGGCAACCACCCTAGCCTGCAGTGCCTGCTGCTGGCCCCAGCTGGCCCACACAGCCCCACTGGCACTGGCAGGATCACACAGGCACTGCAGCTAATTAGGGAGCGGGCACAGCAAACGAGACACTGCACCATTAAAGAGCAGAAAGAAGCCCCAGAGCCAAAGCCAGAGAATAAGTAGGAAAAACAACTCTCCAGAACATCTTTAAACCCTTAAGTGTTTGAAAGCCATTGTAATATTGTAAGTACCCACTGGGCTGATTCCTTTGTGGTCCCCCTGTGCCATAGCCCTGCAGCAGCAGCTCACCAAAACCAGCACTGGGATGGTGTAGCCAAGCCTTAAGATGGGAAGCATCACCCAAAGTGGATGGGTGGAAAAAGGAAAAGCTTTTTCCCAGTGAGGGTGACAGAGCTCTGGAATGGGCTGCCCAGGGAGGTTGTGGAGTCTCCTGCTC
>JANHGL010026149.1:0-24599 GCA_024611195.1 Ceyx melanurus | reverse complement strand
TAGGTGACCCTGCTCTGGCAGGGGGGTTGGACTAGATGATCTTCTAGGTCCCTTCCAACCCCTAACATTCTGTGATTATGTCATATGAAAGGTGAAATGCCCAGCAGAGGTCCCCAGCAGACTCCAGGAGGGGGCTCAGCAGCACCTTCCAGCTCTCCTGAGCTAGCTTGATGCTCATTTAGGAGACACCTCCCCAGTGTCTCCAGAAGAGTTAGGCTACACCACTCCCCCCACACTCTTTTCTCCTACAGCTGACGTGAGCAGCTCTATACCCATGGGGTGCCAATCATCAGAGAGGCTGCCCCATGCTGATCAGTTCATTACACTGCTGGCTACAGGCTGCCAATTAAAACAGAGACCCTTCCTTTTCTGCTCCTTGCTGGAAAAGGCAGAGTTGAGGGAGTTATTGAGCAAGGCTGTGGGCAGTTATTGCTCTTTCCTCAGAGCATGAGAAAAAGCCTCCTTCTAAGGACCTTTCAAACAAAAAGAAAAAAAAAAAAAGAAGAAAGAAAATGTCCTCAGAGTTGCCTGTGCTGGCTGGGCTGGGGGCAGCAAGTCAAATGCTTACTCACATGGCCCATACTCACTCGTGGCTAATGGCCTTCATGAGACCCAGACAGAGGTCTCAATATGATTAAAGTACAAATGGTGGCCACGGAAGAAAATAGCTAAGGGAGAATCTGTGTTGTGCTGCATCTGTCACCGGGTGGGCAGAGGTTATGAAATTAACAGGGTGTCTGTGTGGATCCAGAGAACCTCTTCAGGCCTGAAATGTTCTTCACTGCCAGCCAAAGCACTATGCACAACTGGTCACCACGGCTAGGCTATGAATCAGAGTGTTTGTCTGGGGCTCCTCAAAACAAAGAGAAGGTAGAATCCAGCCCAGCTAATCTGATCCAAAGATGGAAGCATTAAAAGCCTCCCAGGGTCCCAAATGATCCTCCTTGATAGGAGAAGGACAGAAAGAAGCCATTTCCAAAGACAACAAATGCAGGAGCTGCTACTGGGTGACATCTGGCTGCTGATTTAAGGGTAGCTCTGCACTTCCCTTTCAATTCCTCTGAGCAAGAAAGAATGGAAAAGAAAATCCTGAAGATAACAGATGAAAGTCTGTGTGTGAACATAGACGCTGCTTTGGGGCTGGGGAGGCAACCCTCTGGAGCTGCAGTTCAGTACCACAGAAAGTGCAGCAGGTTTCATGTCCACTCCTTCTGAAGTGGGATGAGCAAGGGCCCAAAGAGCGAGACCGTGTCTCCAGGGTTGCCTTGAGTCATTGCTAAGACAGAGCAGGGAAGGCTTTCTGTGGGTGACCCTGTGGCATGGCTGGAAGGCTTGGAGGCTTTCTGTTTGCCAGAGCCCACAGGAGGGGCTGGTTAGTCCTTCAAGCAAGCAGAGCAGGTGTCTGCTGGCAATGGAACACAGGACTGTAAGCAGGGCTGGGACACAGTTTCTCCTCCCAGGTTTTTCTCCCTTCCAGGACACTCTCCAAATTCAATCCTCCCATTCAGTTTAATGGGAAAGCACCTGGCTGTTGGGACAGCACCAAACTCCTAGCTTCCATAACACCTCAGTTCTGGGTGCAATCCTGCTTCCATTTGCACTGGCACAAACTAGAGGCGATGCCTTTGTGCCAGATGGAATTACACTGATGTGAAGATGGCTGTGGGGGAACCTTTGGATTTTACATGCACAGTAGTATTTCTGGGGAGGAACTGTTTTCTTCTGGGAAGACAATCACTGCTGTTCTATTCAACTATTAAGCCAGAGACTGCATTCCCAAAGAACATTGCTTTAAGATGGAGGTAACATCTAGGTTAAGTTGCGAAGGAGCCTTTGCTCCCTTCAAAGAGGAATCCACCCAGATGGGAAAAATAGAGAGTGTGTATATGCTGCACAATAAAGGAGATGCATGCCACATACTACCTACTCAAAATGTACACGTCTCTTAATGCCTTTCAAAATATTCCAGGAGCTTAAGCATGATGCTTAAGATGTATGGCATGACACCATTTGACTGACATGTGACTGCTGTGAACATTTGCCAATGGTGCAATGTTTTAAGCACAGTCTGCATTGAGTACTATACTTTAAATATATGGATACAGTAAATTTCAGGCAAATAGATGACATCTGGGCATGGACTATATAAGCCTGCAAAAAGGGTCCAGAAACAGACAGAAAAAACCTGGTGCCAAACCTCATCCTGAACTGCAGAGTTGGAGTGGATCTGATGCGTCAGCTAACCAGATTTTATGAGGAAACCCCAACCTAGCACATCAAATGCAGAGATGGAGCAAATCATTAGCAAGCTTCATAGTCAGAGAAATGCCATTTGGTAAGAATCTAATTCCAACAAATGGATGAAGGCTGGTTTTATTGCCTGAGCCTGGAGTGCCTGCCTCTGTGGTTAATCAGAGCACAGATGTGGGATTTGTTAAGTACCCTAACAAAGCTGCCTCAGACCCAACTTCTTCTTACAATCTATCAGTCCAAGGAGCAGCATCTCCCAGATGATCTACTGTGGTAGAAAACTATACTTCTCATGCCTACCTTCATGCCAGCATCCCCCTTTTCACCCTGCCCAGCACAGGAGAGAGAGAGAGAGAGGGAGAAAACACAGAGGACGGTGAACATGAATAGAACTTGAGCAAGCAGTACAATCACAACAGCAAGGGCCAAAGAGACCGTAGCCAAATGGAGGAGTGTGCAATAAGTACAACCCCAGGCCTCCAGAGAGAGCCAGGTCCCAAGAGTGACATGGTAGCAGACCAGACTCAGGCTGCAGCCCACCCCTCCCTCATTCTCCCAGCCCTCGTGCGAAAGTCCTTTAAGGCTGAGTCAGTTTTACTCTTTAACAGGGGCCTGGGCAGGGCTGCACCTGCTCCAGGCTCTGGAGAACTACTTCCAGCTCCTGCCCCTCCCTGTTCCTCTAGTATGTCTCTAAGTTTGTGCCCCACTTATCTGCCCCCTGACTCTGGGTTGGAGGGTTACCTTGGGGCCAGTCGCTCCGGGGAGGCCGTGAGCACCAGGCAGGCCCGACTCACCCCCCTCACCCTGGGGAAGAGAAGAAAGAAAATGAAGGAAGAAGCAAACACAGTGAGCAGGAAGAAAAGGAGCCTGTGGATTGTCTGAAAGGTCTGCAAAGATGTGAGAGGGATGTCCCATGCAGAGACGCCCACCGCACACCAACCTACCATCCGTGTCTCTCTGGGAGAGGAGCACCAAGATATTCAGAGTGCAGAATGTGTGGATTGAAGGGAGTGGTCCCACCATCCTATATCATACCAGAACTAACATCTTTGCTCAACTCTTTGCCTTCTTCTCCCTTCCCCTGATGCACTCATCAGCGAGGGTTTTGTCCCCTGCCTTTCCCCACTCCCCCTCTGCCTTTCCCAGAGAAAGGTCACAACCTTGGGCTCATTCCTCCAAGATCAGCACGGGCTTTTTGCTTGGTAAGTAAATTAGTGGGACAAGTTGTTTCATGTAAGAGGAGCTCGTCAGAGAGGCCCTCCCTGTGAGGTGGCTGCAGGGACCCCCTCTCCACAGAGAGTGATGAGAGAACAGGATGGGCCCTTAATAGAAAAGCCAAGGGTTCACCGAAGAGGCAATAAATTGTGCTTGTCTGCAGGAGTGGGCTGTGGTCCACGGGGACTATAATTTCCACTTCCTGACACAACAAAAACTCTTCAGTTTGTACAGAACTAATTAGAAAGCTCTCAGGTCTTTCCATTTTGCTCACAAAGCACCCATAAAACAACATGGAGATAACACGGGACACAGGGCTCTTGTCTGCTAGGAACATTCTCCTTCCCTTTCTCCAGCTGACATCTCTTTAGCAGTACCTCTTCATTCCCTTGCTCTCCTTTGATCCTCCTCTGTGTCCTTGCCTTGCCTCTGTCTCTTCATTACACCCTCTGGGCTTGACAACCCTGCTATTAAGTAGCTGCTGCTGAAGGCCTTCGGACATTGCCAGCTTCTGCCTTTTAACCTGGAGCAGGATCAACTCTTTCCTGCTTTATTCCAATACATAGCCAGGGATTTAGCCCTTTCCAGCCTCTCAGTCATTTCTGGATGCACAAGAGAATTATTTTAGCCTGGAAGTAGGTGTAGAGAGCCACACAGAGAGAGAGAGGTCTGTACCACAGCTACTGAACAGTTAAAGGTGTCTCTGGGTCCAGACTGTCCTTAGGCAGCTGATGGCAAGGGACCTGTGAGCCTGTCAAAGCCCCATGCCCAGTGGGAGCAGAACAAAGCAGAGAGCTCCAGAGGAGTCCACAGATTCACAGATGTGATTCTGCAAGGCACCAGTACAGCTTAATTCATTTGACAACACCAGAGCTCCCCTTCTTACCTTTCTGCCGGGGTATCCCTGAATCCCAGGGTCTCCCTGCAAAAGGCAGAAAGACAAGGAAAAAAAAGTGAGGCTCAGCCTGAGAAGGACAAATCCCTGCACTTTTCACTGGCACAATGATGGGATGGAAGGGCACTCCATGGGGAAAATTCACCCTTCACTCAGTGAGGGTTCCTGACCCTACAGACCCATGAGTCACGATTACCTGCACTGGACTAGGTAGGAAAGGTGCAGTAAGTGCTGGCAGCTAATAACTGATACCAGCTCTGTGCTCCAGCTCTGCTATTCCAATCTCCTCACCCTGGCTAGGCTACATTATCTCAAGTAAAAACAAATGAGGGTGGGTGGCTGTAGATGAAAAACAACAACAACCACCCCCCACGCTCGCACTTTGGCAAGTGAATAAATGGGAAGCTGTGGTGGAGTTAACAATAGCATTGCAAAATCAGTTCCTGAAGCTTTGAGGATGGAAGAAGCTAATAAAGCTGTGTGTGGCAAAGGATTTTGCAAGAGGGGCTGATGAGGCGTGCCTTACTCTGTCTAGATGCAACTCAGACAAGTCGCAGGGACAAAACTGAGTCAGCACACAGGCTGGGCCCCCGGGGCAACACCGAGCTGGGTTAGAAACCTTCCTCAGCTACCTGATGTAACCTCTTCTCCTCCCCCTCCACTCTTCTTTGCCAGCATCATCCACCTCTGTTCATCACCTTGACACCTCAAAGTGAGGTGAAATGTCTCACCTTTGGTCCAGGAGGCCCAGGTAACCCCTGTAGAGAAAATCAAAACAGGCACTGAAGTTGTCAAATGTGGACAGCACTGCACGGACTGCAAGGTGGTGGGAGATGCTGACTGCTTTGGTGTGCAATGCTCCTTTACAGAGTCGATTTGAGCTGCCCAAACATCCTCAGTCTATTCTTCATGTAGATTAACACAGTCTCAACCCATGTGACAAATAAATTCACGCTCGCCGTGCTCTACCCCACAGGCCTGGTCTCACTGAATCCAAAGACCAAAAAGCTTCTTTGTTTTATGCACTGTGCTCCAGAATCCTTTCTGTTTCTCTGGTTTTCCTTGGGAAACGTGTTCCCAGACCACTGTGCAGCTCTGGAGTAAATCAGGAGCTTGCAGCTTCCGCTGACAAGCTAAATAGATGGGCTATATTAACAAACAAAACACTTGTGTTTTTAAATGATAAATAAGCAGACAAATTACCTGATATGAACCACGGAACATACCAGATGTGTGTGTGTGTAAATATAAATAAACAAAACATCCATGTGGGAGCTGCCTTCCTGTTGTGAGCAGACAGAGGGAAAAAGCTGCTCTAGATACATCCTGGTGCCTTCACCACCCTTGACATTTCCCACTTACAGCAATTCAAAGGCTTTCAGAGCTCAAGGTGAGGAGAGGATGCTGGAAGGACACCTGGACCTTCTAGGGTGTGACATCCCTCAGAGGACAAGGCTTCCTTGTCCTGATAGCAGGCCTGGAAAACTCTTGGAGATGAAAACACTTTTCCTGCTGCAGTTGCTGCAGGGCCAGTGGGCCATGTGTCTCCCAGGAATGGACCTGGTTTCTGGTACCCACCTTTCCATCTCTGCCAGGCTTGCCAGGCTCTCCTGCTCTGCCCTGTTGCAAAAGAAAGATGCACGTTAACAGGCTTTCCTGCCCCATCCCCTGCCATTTAGCAATGGCATTACTTTAAATGGTGCTCCTTCTCAAATGGGACCAGGGCAGGACTGCAGAGGGGTCAGAGAGACTCTCATCTGCCAGGTTTCTGCTGTGAGTGGGACAATGACACCCTGCAAGCTGCTTCCACTCCATGGCCGTCTGCAGAGCCCAGGGAGGGGGACAAGGTCCTGGTGTCACCCACTCGTCTGAGCCTCTGCCTTCCCCCCCTGCTTCCCCACTTCCTGGGAACTTTTTCTTCCCCACACACCCACATCCCCTGCACACCTCCTGTCTGTGGCTACCTCCAGTTCAGACAAGGCAGCAGAGACCAGAGGAGACTGTGTCCAGGGAAAGGGGAAGCAAAAGACTCGTGTAATTGGACTTACAGGCGGCCCAACTGGCCCGGGCTGTCCTGGGGTTCCCTTGGGTCCAGCTGGTCCAGTGGGTCCTGGGGGGCCAGGGGGTCCCGGAGGACCTTGGATTCCTGCTTGTCCTTGCTCACCCTGCAGTTCATTAGAACAAGGGGTTATCAGAGGCAGACCCAACCTCTCACACCACCACCCCAAGGGCCAGAGGCAGGTCAGCCTGGCTGAAGCAGCAGAGGTAGAAGCAAGTCCTAGGTTATTGCCAGAGGAGGTTTCCAAAAGCATTGGAGAGCCCTGTTGAGGATGGCAAGTCTGCCTGTGCAGCAGGAGCCAACACCCTGCAGTCTGCAAAGACATCTGAGGCCATCTTGTCAAAGCTTTCTTTAAAAGGAATCTACAGTTAGCTGAGCAGTCCAAACAGATTTTTTTCTTCACGAGTCAGTGAAGTACAATTTACATGTCAAGCACCACCATCTCTTGAGCTTCTCAGGAGGCTTTCCAAAGCACTTGACAGTCATATGTGAAGGGAAGCCTCCCATGACCACACTGGCGCTTCCAGGCAGAGCCGCAGTGTCTCACCTCAGCCTATTTTCTTCCCTCTGCTATATTTGTTGGACAACACTCCCTCTGTTTTGCCAAGGACCAAAAGTAGAAACGCCACAAAACCAAAAGAAAATAACATGATCATCACGGCATTTCTGGAGCCTGCCCAAAATAGGCCTACATAGCCAGGAAGAGCTTGTTTGAGTGAGATTTGACGAGCTCAGAGCCACCTGCCATCCTAAGCCCTTGGAACAAAGATGTTTCAGCCAGTTCCTCCCCAGATCCCTTGGTAGCCACTCAGTGGCTGTGGCACATGCCTCAGCAATGTCATCTGGCCCAAAGGACCTGGACTCAGGACCAAGTGGCACTGAGGAGACAGTGGGTTGGAAGCACCACATTTGAATACCAGACTGCTGATATGCAATTGATGAATCCAACAAAACCCCTACGTCCCTGTGGTGACTGTGCTAAGCTGCTAGTCCCATGGGCTCCCCTCCCTAGATAAAATACCACGACATCCTACTGCCAGCAACCCTGTTTAAATTTGAAAAACTCCTTGGTGGATCCATGGGAAGCTAGAAATCAACCATGGTTGTTATAAATCAGTGGGCATTGCAGTGGGGTCTCTGCTGGATTTATCCTCTTTATACCCTGCTGCTGGGTAAAACCAAGTCTGCTCTCATGCACTCGTGTGTGCAGGAGAACGCATTAAATCTGCTCCTTGCATGTGTTCCTAACAAGTATGCTGTTTGTCCTGGCTGCGTTCAGTAAAACATGCAAATACAAGGATGTTTGCTTTATTTAGAATGATAAATGAAAGTAATAAGCTGCAAATTTCACCCCTTCTGCCATAAGCTCTACTTAAAAGAAAATTTCCAAGATGCATGCCAGGCTCACAGGAAGCTCAGTCATGTGTGGAACAACAGCCCTTCTGCTCAAGAGACCTGACATGTGAGGGGACACAGGAGCCCTCCTAATCTTCCCTACCCTCCATACTCACTGCTATTATAACCGCAGAATAAAATCACAGAATCATTTTGATTGGAAGAGACCTTCAAGATCATCAAGCCCAACCATTAACCCAGCAATGCCAGGACACCACTGACCCATGGCCCTCAGCACTACAGCTCCATGGTTTTGAAACCCTTCCAGGGATGGGCACTCCCCCCAGGCAGCCTGGGACAGGCCTAGACAGCCCTTTTGGGAAGGACATTTCTGCTAATGTCCAACCTGAACCTCCCCTGGCACAACTTGAGGCTGCTTCCACTACTCTCTGATGGCCCAGGCTGTGCTACAGACTTAGGGCTCACCCAAACTCCTGCCCTCGTTGCCGTTGCTTTTCTGCCTTGGACGGAGTGTGCTTAGTGCGAGTGCCCATCCCTGCAGATCCCTAAGCACTCCAAACATTATTACCTCAGCACCTGAGTCTTTCTAATGCATTCAGTACAAAAGGAGCCCCCAGATCTAACTGGGCACGAAGTGGATACACTAAGATGGAGATCAGGTGACATTTTCATGTCATTCTGTACTTTTAGACATTGACTGGAGCTATTTTTCAGTGCTGTTAAACACCAGTTAGCCACCCTGACTGTGCCCCAGCCGTGAAATGCTCGTTCAGCCTCCTAACACAGGTCTGCACTCAGCCCGTGTCCCAGTGAAGCCCAAACCCTTGGGCAAAGTGCTGCTGTGCTGGGAGGCAGCAGCAGCAGCAGGATTTTCCTCTCTCGGGCACGTTTATTTTGCAGACTCAGATTTTGCCTTTGCAGACACACAGGGGCTCCTGGAGTTACCTGGTGCTGGCAGATCTGTAGCAGTGGATTACACTCTGTTGCATTTGGGAAGGAACGTTGCAACAGCTAAACAGATCATGGCAAAATTTTCCAGCAAAAATCCTCCAGCTCCCTGGGGGCCGAGGGAATTTGCAGCCCCGACTGACAACAGGACATGGGGCAGCTATTCAACTTTCCCACTTCATCCTGGATATGAACTTCAGCTTTCAAGGACTTCCCAAGAGGTCAGTCCTTGGCCTGGCTCTCCAGACTGTCACTTTGAAGGGCAACCAGTGCAATCTGTGGAGATTTGTGTGGTGTGAAGGCTGAACTGATAGAGAAGGGAGACCACAGGCTCAAGTGGAAAGGTCGGGATTGTGCCAACAGTGGGGAAAGAGCAGGTACCCCATGGAAAAGGCCTGTAGTGCTGCCTGCAGTTCCCTGCGAGCATCTGACTGTCTAGACAGGCAGCACGGTGACAAAACCCAGCCACTTAATAGAGGGTGCCCAGCACACTCTGGCAGGGTTGTCCACACAGGAAAGTTAATCCCAAATTGATGGAATGAGGGAGTTTATCGTGGGCTCATTAAAAGCCACATGAACCCTGACTATGGACACTCTTATTCACTATTCGTATGTCCATAATTGCTGTTATGAATTCGTTCCCAAAATAAACTAATAATGAGTTATGGCCCTGGAAACCAAAATAACTGTGTTTACACAAGAATTTAATGCAGTTTGAAACCCTTATAAGAGCTTATTTAAACACATTATCCCAAGTGTCTCAGGCCAGACTAGCCCTCAGAAGCAGCATTTGCCTATTAATTCATCTCAGTTACATTTCACAGACATTAGCTACATTTCAGCAAGAGGCTTCTAACTTCTTCTGGAGATTCAATATGCAGGAACCGACTCCTTAAGGTAGCAGACTGCTTGTTAACAGTCCCAAGAACAGTTTCATGGCCCATTTCTATCCGTTTTTTTAAAAAAACAGCTTTACTGCTTTTCTTTTTAGCCACTTGATCACATCAAAGGTTTCCTCCACTTCAAAGAAAGACACTCAGCTCTGCCCAAAACTCTTGGAAACCCCTCTGTAGGGAAAGAAGAAAGACAGGTGGCAAGCCCATTAATTGCAAGCATTCGGGTAAGCTTAGAAACAGGCAAGGAGGAGGAGGAGAAGTCTACCTGGAAAGTGCGTCTCTTTATGACCGGAGGTGGAGCCAGCCGCACTGAATTGAGGAGAGGCAACAGCTGAAGAAGATCAAACCAGAAGGTCGTGGGGCAAAGGAGGCCGTTAGGGCACGGAGAGTCAGAGAGCAGCCAGGGGAGAGAACAGAGAAGAGGGGAACAGAGAGATTGCTGTGAAAATACACCCCACGTGAGAGCTGCCCGGACAGGAACTGCAGCAGACCTCTGAGCTCCTCTGCACCCTGCCTGGCTCACAGGGGCCTTGCCATGGGCCAGCCCTGGCAGGTGCTCCCACCACACAGAGCTTTTCCCACTTTCTCTGCTCAGAAGTAACACTGACCCAGGGAGTTTCTGACTCAGCTCCAGTGATCTCTCGCAGTATTTACTGCAAGACATCCTCTCACTAAGCTCGCCAATGGCGGGGATGCTTAATTTCTCATCGTCAGATTTGAGGCAACTATCGAAACAACAGTTCTCTACATTTTTTTTCTGAGTGCAGTTTCCTGCTTCTGCACATCTTCCCTTACAAGAAACACAGAGTATCACCAGGCCTCACCTTTCCTCAGGGTGTAGGAATGGAGAGAGGGCAGATGGGGTCAGCAGTAGGCATCAGGGCCTGTCATGGTTCATTTATCTGGGCAGACACAACCATCACGGCCAAGGGTATTGCCTTGGGAGCCTGTACTTTGCTTTTCCTTGTTTAAGTAACATCAGCCTCTGACTGCTTATATCCAGGAATGCTGCCTTAGGGCACAAAGCTGACCCGGACACACAGAAATCAAATGCACTAAAGCTCAGAAGCATTTGTTCATCCTTCTGCTGTATCAAATTTCCACTTGCACGCATGCTGTTGTCACCCTGGCACCCACCATGCCGGCTTCAGGCCCAGGAATGCTCCTGTGGCCTGATCCACTTTCCTGTTCCTATCAGCTTTCCATTGAAGCTGCTCTTGACTTTCACAGAGAGAAGAGAAACAGGCTTTCTGAGCTCAAGCACAAAAATGTGCCCCCCTGTGCAGCGTTTTCCCATGTGAGCTGTGCACTCAGATCTGAGAGGTGTGCCCCTAAGTCCCTCCAAGCAGCGAGTTGGACCCCTTCAAACGTTCTCTTTGTGTTTGCAGGGAGAGCAAGGACCCAGTCCTGTTGCAAAGGGGAGTGACAGCCCAGTATTGCAGCATCTCCAGGAGGTTGAGTTCCAACTCAACCAGCCACAAGCTGCTGGAAAAATCAGGTGTCACCTGAAGGAAATTCTTCTCTTTCCAAAGGACAGTGCAGTAGCCTCCCTAGCTCAGGAGAGAATTTGGGAGCGCTCTTCCTTGAGAGCTGATCCTCTCAAGGGATACGTTGCTGTAAACCCCCACACTAGGTGTGCCTAGCAGGACTGTGAATGACCCAGGCCCAGCTGGGCTGGCTTTTCCCAGCTCCTCAAGTGCTGCAGTGCATCTGAAATATGATGCAGCTTACACGGAAGTGGAGGGAGGGTGCTGAAAGGAGTAAGAAGGAAGATGGGAGAGAAGCAGTCCTGAAAACAGAGGTGAGACAAGACCCAGCACAGATTGAGGCACAAGTGGCAGAGTTTAGAGAGGAAATCTGAAGCTTCTGGCACCCAGCTCCTGCCTGCTGTGTCCCAAGGTTTGTCAGCAGGCAGTGTGCAATACTGGATCTGCACCCCCCTGCCCTTGCATCAGAACTGTGTCCTGTCAGACCATTACCCACAAACCTTCAGCGTAAGGATCTGGTTAGAGCGCAGGGCTGCGAGGGTGGTACTTAGGTATTCCTAGGGGACAGTGGAGACACACGACACAAACAGGGTCAGTTAGACACAAGGCATGGAGCACAGCTGGCACCCCCTTCCCCGAGCTGAAAGCCTTTCCCCAGGGCTCCCTTTTGGAGCAACTCGAACGGACAGATCACACCGAACAGGTGGCCCCACGGCTGGGCTTGTCCCTTTAGAGCAGTGCAGCCCATACAGAGAAAAGAAAAACTACAACATGACCCACGGCATCCATCCTAACCTTACGTTTTCTTCTGAAGTAAACAAAGATGAAACAAAACTTGAAACATCCCTATTTTTTTCAGGATGCTGGTTTTCATTTCCTCACCCAGAATATCTGACAAAGGACCTTGTCAACTAGTAAAGCAAGAGCAAATTGTAATTCAGTCAAACGTGCAGCATTTTCATCCTCATTTTCATTCTGGTAGGCAGAGAGGGAACTGCGTGTCTGTTGGCTGATATCTGCCTCTGGCAACCTGCACTTGCCACCTGTGACCAAATCTTTTCAGGACATTCAGTCTTGAGCTGATCTGAGGACAGTCACCCTTCCCATAAGCACACCACCTTTGCCCTGAAGGACTCATGGGCTTTGTAATTGTTGAGCTTGCCATCTCAGGAGCCCAGATGTACCTCCCTGAGAGCCAAGGAAACACTGCTAGGCTTTGCTGGGACGTGAGGCTTTGCACCTGCCCTTTCCCCTCTGCATCTTACCTGGGGGTGCCTACAACCCCACCAAACCAGTGTGCCTTTGCCCCACAGGCTCCCCCCAGTGATGCACAATCTGCATCTCTATTTCCCAGCGTTGCTGTGGGTCCTGCAGCTGCATTTCACCTTGAGTGCTGAGGACAGTCAGAGCCAAGGGGCTGTAACAGGAACCCAGGACACTGCTCGGGTGAACATTGTTGTTAGCTTCTTTTTAACATAGCAATCCAGTGAACAGGCCTGGCTAAATAAACACAGCTGAGCAGCTATAATTGTACTGGGACTGGCACACACCCACGGCCCCCTTCTTCCCTGCTGCCAGCTGAGTTCCATCTCCTGCTTCTCTGCTCAGAGCATCCCGGGCCCTGCTCCCTTGAGGCCAGGGACCCGAGCCCAGCTAATTGTCCAGATGCCCATCAAAAATAAACAGAAAGCCCTTAAGCCTGTCTCCCTGTACACCCAGATTACAAATTCCAGCCACTTCATATGATGTCGTTCCAATGCATTTCCAGTGGATTTTCAGCACTCCGGTTGTTTTTAGAGATGCTTAATTTTTACTGCTGTAATCCCTTCAAACCCCATGATGTACTCTCTCCTCTCTTGGCTGCAGCACATGCCAGCCAGGCCAAAAAGGCAAGTGGGGCAACATCCTGGCTTTCATTAAACATTTGCTGCCATCAACTCTCCCTCCCTGCCTATTCTTTGCAGGTTGGGGAACCAGCTCGTTGGGGACCAGCTCACTGGGGACCAGCTTACCAGGGACCAGACAGAGATGGCCAGGGTTACTTTTGGCCAGGGAGCACCATCCTTGTCTCCCAGCACAAACAAAAAAAGGGGAGGAATGACAATAGCCTTTCCCTGAGCTCTGTCAACCCCACTCTGCTCCTGGCCTGGCCAGAGCAGTGGAGGTCGTGGAAGCAGGAGAAGGCCAGTGCAGCAGCACAAGCAGGTGAATTCCACTCTTCCAGAAACCCTGGAGCTGGGTCTTGGGGTGATGACACAGACGTTCCCTGCTCCAGCTCAGAGCAGGGGAGGGTCTCCAGGAGGCAGCAGTGACAGCATTTAGCTGGGCGGCAGCCCCAGAGGGGAGAACCAACATCCCTCCTGGAAAACTTAATCTGCTGCCTTTCTGCGAAACACACCCATCAGCCGAGCTGCCCTCGGGGCCCAGGTGACGCATCTTGTTAATGAAACGATCTCTATTTCCAACAAAAGGCCGTTCAAACCAAGGAGGATTAACATGCAGAAAGGCACGGGACAGACGATAACAGCGCTAATGACTTACCCTGTGCGGATACTCTGCACACTGACCCTGCGAAAGACGGGGATTAAAAGGAGAGAGTTTAAACCACAGAGAGGACCAAAATAGACAGACGGGGGCAGATCCAGGAGGTGTAAATCACTGTAACTCTGCTGAATTCAGCGCCCGACATGCACCCTGCCTCCTGGCCCCTACCTCCGAGCTCTGGGTTCCTGCTGTGTTGCTCAACCACTCCAAGTCAGACTGAGCAGCACCTCAGACACTATACTTTGGTTTTATAGGAATATTTTTGCGAGTCCCTTCCCTGCCCACTCCTCACATTCAATTCTCAACACACGTTCCATTAAAATTACCTTTTCTCCTTTTTGTCCTGTGGGTCCCTAGAAAAGAAAAGTGGTAAAAAAGCCCTCAGAAAATGAAGGTCAGTCCATGCAAGAGGAAAGAGGTTAGGAGGAGGTGTGACTGCAAGAGGTGGGATACTTACAGGTTGTCCCCTGGGACCTGCAGCACCCTTTAAAGAAACACAATAGTGAATGCAAGATAGATTTCCAATTACGGTGACAAGAGGACTAAAACTCTCAGTGTATGGAATAGGTGGAAACTCAGCTTTTAAAAACAATTGTGGAGAACATTTCCAAGAGAGATCTGGGTTCCCTTTGTTACTCTGGAGAAGTGAAAACGAACACATGTTCTGTCTGCGCTTGGGGTGTGTGTGTGTGTGTGTGTGTGTGTGTGTGTAATTATTAAAAGAAGAGGGGGAAAATCATCAGGAAAACACTCCCTCGTTGTTTCCAGGACCTCAGTTGACAGCTCATCTCTTTGGTGATTGAACCAGAAGCAGCCAGGGCTGAAGCCTGAGCTGGGATTGACCAAACAGGGGGATGTCAGATCACCCTCACAGGAGTAGTGGGGATGGGAATCTTCAACATGTGCTTGCCAGAGGGTTATACTGACACTTGGGCTTGAGAAACACAGTGAGCAGAAGAAACCATTAAGCATTTCAGTGAGCAAAGGTGACTACAGAGCTGCTAGCTTGGCATACTCATGTTCAGGGATTTCATCATCAGAGATGTCAAGAGGAACAAGACCACATTTGGGTTTCCATCAAGTGCAGCCCAAGTTTATAATTTTTAACCAAAAGCATTTTAGTAAGAAGCACATATGAGAGTTTCAAGAGGCAGGGGAAAAAAACCATTTAATAAAAAAAATATGGGTTTTTTTGTTGTTGTTAGATAAACTGAAAGCTGCCAGATGGGCTTTTAGAAATCTTTCCATCAACTTCTACTTCTGCTATGAGGCCAACCACAAAAAATGTCAGCTCCCAGAGTATATTTAAAGAAAGTAATTGCTAACTGCAATGAAAACATAGCCCATGCATAACTAGAGCGTGGCTGTTGTGACATGATGGATCTGATAGCCATAATGTACAAATTACAGACCTGCATCCCAGCACTGCTATTAGGAAGTTACAGAATGAGGGATGGAGTTAGTGCATTAGCTGAGCCAGTCACTGCCCTGCCCCTGAGCTCATGCCCAGCGGAGACACAAGATCATTTCAAACCAACCCGTCACCCACAAACTAATGTACAGTTTCCTTTACCATGTCCCCCTTTTGTCCAGGAAGACCCTGCAAAAGAAAGAAATATCCATCAGCTTTGACCACTGCAGTCTCTGGAAGATGTTGACCTAACCCCCTTCCCTGTGCCTTGGGAGGTGCCCTGTGTGAGGAGATACAGAGCTCTGCTCACCCACCTGACAGGACAATGCTCCCTGCTACCCAAAATGCTCACAGCAATGCTCCAGAGGATGCATATGTGGTGCAGAGGCTCTGTAGGGCATGGATAGGACGTGGCTAAGCCCACCCCAGGCTGGCAGAGTACTGAAGTGGGCTTAACCATGTCCCAGCAATGCAACAGTACAGATTAGGGGTAGACCTGCTGGAAAGCAGCTCCATGGAGAAGGACCTTGAAGTCCTGGTGGATAGTAAGTTATCCAGGGGACAGCAATGTGTCCTTGTGGCCAGGAAGGCCAATGGTATCCTAGAGTGAATAAAGAGTGTGGCCAGCAGGTTGAGGGAGGTTCTCCTCCCTCTCCACTCTGCCATAGTGAGGCCACCTCTGGACTAGTGTGTAAGAAAGACAGGGAAATAGTAGAGAAAATCCAACAGAGAGCTACAGGGATGATTAAAGGACTGGAACATCTCTCTTATGAGCTAGGCTGAGAGACCTGGGGCTGTTTAGTCTGGAGAAGACTGACAGGGAATCTTATTGATGTTTACAGATACCTGGAAGGGTGGGTGTCAAGCAGAAGGGAGGGGCCATTCTCTGTTCAGTGGTGCCCTGGGATAGGACGAGGGCAATGGTCACAAACTGGAACATGGGAAGTTCCACCTCAACATGCAGAAAAACCTCCTTACTGTGAGAGTGACAGAGACTGGAACAGGCTGCCCAGAGAGGCTGTGGAGTCTCCTGCTCTGGAGACTTCAAGACCTGCCTGGATCTGTTCCTGTGTGGGCTGCCCTGGGTGAACCTGCTCTGGCAGGGGTTTGGACTCAATGATCTCCAGAGGTCCCTTCCAACCCCCACTGTTGCATGATTCTGTGATTCAGCTGACTGCAGCACACTGCACGCTGCTGGGGCTCACATGTAGCCCCCCAGCAGAGTACAAGGGGGACACTGCCAGGTCTCTGAGGGTGATATTCCTCATGGCAGAAGAAAGAGGGTGCTGGAGGTATGTGCTCCTTCTCCATTACACCATGGCTAGAGGGAGAGTGGTGGGAAACTTGGTTAAGTGGCTACCCAGAGCTAGGGGTTTCACATCAGCAGGGTTCATGGAGAAGTCCTGTATTTGTGCCTAGCTCTCAGAAGGATGGGATGTACTCAGGTTTTTCTCTCTCCTACGAAGCTGATTATAAGGAAGCTCTAAGGTAAGCATGAAGGTCTTTAGGATCATTTTCCTCTTCTACTGCAGCTCTGCAGCACAAAAGCAAAGAGGAAGAAGCTGTAGGGCCAGCTGCAGATGAAGCTGTTGGCTATCTAAGGCAGAGGGGAGCTGCTCCATCTCTCGGATGGGAGGGTGGGAGGGCCTGCTGAGGCTCTCCCTGCAGCAGTCAGGTTGTTGCACTTCTGAAGCGCTGCTTCACAGATGTGACCAGAAAGGAAGCACACAGGCTCTGCCTTCCCTAATCTCCCAGCTCCTGCATCTCCCCTAAGGCAACCACAGCATCCTCCTGCCTGCCAACCTTCTAATTGTCTTTTAACCCATGCACGTGCATGACATTGCAAAGTTCTCCTGTTAAACATCCTCTATCACACACGGGCTGGCAGGACAGAGGGACCCAGCAGGAGGCAGGGCAGCCTGGGAGAAGCTGTTTGCTTACCGGTTTGCCATCCAAGCCAATAGGCCCCTGAAATGAAACAAGAGAGAAATGATGAGAAATGCCTTCACTGGGGTGTCTGTCCATCTGCTCCACTCAGCACTATGTGTCACAAGGTTGTATGGGCTGGGAAAAGGACGCAGAGGTGAGGTGACTCTCTCTGCCCTTCTGACGAGACGCAGCAGGTCCCTGGAACTCTGGTTATCAGCTTCTGCACAAACCTGCTCGCTGTCAGGTCATTGCAGCAGCAATGCTGAACAAGGGAAGGGGCAGAAGGAAGGATTCATGGGCAACCTGCAAAATAACACCCCAGCATTTCAGATTTTGCATCATCCTGTATGCTATTTGAAAATCAGCAGTTTGCTCTAGAGTTCAATTTTGAAAAGGAATTTTTGCAAATGATAGAAGTGTCCCAGGGAAGAGGTGACACACAGCAGCACGTCGAAGGTACAGTCTGATGAGAAACAGGCTCTGCAGAGCACTGTCCCACCCATCTCCTTCTCATGAACTGGGCTGATTTGTTTTCTGCTCTCTGAAAGCCAAAGACCACAAAGACCTGGAGAGATCTGCTTCTCCTCAGCCCAGGGGCAGCTCACACTCCCCATTTCACAAAGAGAAGAGCTGCAGAGCCCAGTGGACCCTTTGAGAGCTGCCAATTCCTCCCATTTTCCAGTGAGTCCCCCTGCAGATCTGCTCTGGCACATCTCATGTCCTGGAGAGGCAGCGGAGCTGCCTGGCTGGAGCAGAGATGGGGAGGGGGTTTGTGTTTGCTTTAGGCCCCCTAGTCATCCAGGATCAATGAGTAAAAATAAATAGCAACCGTCTGAGATCTCCAGCAGCCTCAATGCTTCAGAAAGTGTTGCCAGCAACTGTAGGACTGAAATGAAATTTGCTTTGTCCTCTCTTCTGGGCTTGTTTTCCATTCCCTTGCCCATCTGTAACAGTGTTGGAGAAAAATCCCCCCCTCCCCTTTAATACTTTTTGCCCTTTGGAGCCATCAGGGTGTTAGCTGAGCACAGCCCCCAACTGACCTGCACCATGCAGAGCCCCGTTTGGATCAGAGGCACTTGCTGCTATTGCAGTATCACCTAAAGGCTCAATTAAGGTTGGAATGTCACCAACTGAGGGGTTGCTTTCTTTGTTCGAGAGTATTTCTTAGGATGTTTTTCTTTTACTGAGCAGATCTGGCTTCAACTATGTTATTTTAACACTTGGGTTTTGTTTTTTTTTTTTAATTAATCTTTCAGAGATGTGTAGTTTGGGATGGTTTTGGGGTTTTCTTGTTTGGTTGGGTTGTTTGGTGTTTTTTTCTGTATCATTTAAAAGAAAAACAAAAAAAATGAACAAATGAAGGAAATGTTACTTTTTTCCAGTGATATCAGATCAGGTCCATCGTTTCAGACAGAAATGACGAGATACAGCAGCACTAAGGAGGCTTCACAGTAATATCACACACCCATATCTCATAAATTATCTGTTACACTTACCGGGAATCCAGGAAAACCTCTTGTTCCAGGCTGTCCCTGGGAAAGATGAAACAGAAACAGCAGTTTTAGAGGAACTTAAGTGGATTTTGACAGACCCTAAGTCCTTTCTACAGAGCCTTTCTGCTAGCCTCTGCCCATTCATCCTGCAGCTCTCTGAAGAGTTACCCAAGACTCCATTTCTCTCCAAGGGGAAAGTGTCTTGGGAAGGAAGGGAAATGTCTCATCCCCACTTTGTACAGGGCCAAGAAAATGCTGGAGCAGGTCCAGTTTGGACTGCAAGCAGTTTCCTTGAAGTTTCTGCATTAATTAAATGGGTGTCCCTAACCCATATGCTAGGCTTTTGGAGTATATTCCAGGGGCTGAGCTCATTTTATGGCAATTCTTGCTGCCATAAACTGGAGGCATTTAGTGCAGGGCACTGCTCTGCACAAGACAAACCTTGCAGGTCACTCTGTTTAAATACAGCCAGCCCTCTCCTCCTCCTCCTCCCCTAATCCCATGTCCCAGTACATTAGTTTTCTTCACAAATAATTCTGGAGAAGAGAGTTGGTTGGTTTTTTTCTCTTTAGTGTTTTCTTCCTCTGAGAGCTAAGAGGAGAGTTAGGAAGTGTGATGAGAGAAATATGAGCACCAAGCTTTTTCATCTGCCTCTGTCTGGCTAACCAGCCCTGGCTACCAGTTTGGAATTAGGTACAGCAAACACTGGCTTGGGATGTGTTTGGCAGTTTCTTCATTACCCACTTATACACTGAAAAAATGAAAATGTCCTGGCTGTTAACTCTGCACAGTTCTTCAGTTTCTGTGACCTGCAACATCCCAGCCCATGGTTACCCCAGATTTGTGGGTATCCAGTAAAGATACTACTTTACTTTAGGAACTTATAATCTCAATGTTCTGAAAAATGAGTGAGCCAAGTTAGGAAGCAACACAGATCAGACTTCAGCAGATCTGGGAGCACCCCCATGTATATGGAAACAGCAGAAGGAGGTAAATCTTGGGCCATGCTCATGGAATGATCAGAGACATCTTGCCTTCCTTGAAAGCCAAAAACACCAGGTTCCCCATGCGTTCTCATGCTTTTTCTTGGGCAACAAAATGCTTCCTTAGGCAATTTGACTGGCCTGTTTGAGTCCCTAAAGGGTTTCCTAGGAAAGAGGTGGGTATAAACAAGGGTTTGCTTCTGGAAGGAAATGCACATGGGTGCATCTCTGCCTCACTCAGAGCAAGGATTGCTCCACGTGGAGCTGAGGGAAGGGAGCAATGGGCCTGCAGAGCTGTGAGGCTGGGGTTTGCCACAGTGAAGCAGGGATAGTCCCTTGGGAAAGAACTCAGAGTTACACCAGCTGGGAAAGCCTTCACCTTCAGTTTACATCTCCTTCACCCTCCTGGAGAAAGACTCATTGAAGATGTATCCCCTTAGAGGATGGGGCCAAATAACCTCTTAGCAGAGTCTGAGGGATGCCCTACCACAAAATGCCTCATGTTGCATTGAGCAGTCCTGGTTTTATCCACAGTGCTAGCAGGACCCAGTCACATTTGCACTGTTTTTTCAGTTCTGCAAAGTTGAACTTGGTCGGCTTTGCTTTGCAAGCTCCATACAAAACCACCTGGTCCTGTTGGCCAGTGACCAGGAGGGAAGATAGACCATAAATTAAAGGATCTGTCCACTGCTGGTTTCTGAAAAGGCAAGAATCAAGAAGCCTAGCCATGATTCATTAATTTTGGTTCCCTGTTGGACACCTCGCCAGACAAGAAGTGCTAAAAAAAGAATCAGGGAGAAAACCTGGAGACGGTGTAATTTGGCTTCCTCTGCAGACTGCAGGCTGCTGCCTCTTTCTCCTTGGAGGATGTCAGAGTGATTTGCACGGTATCAGGCCAAAACAACAGTTCAGCAGCAAGCCATTCCAGGAGACTGTTTTTGTTGGGTGGCTGTTTTTCCTTTTCTTTTCAGAATGTTGATCATATGAAGTATGCAACCCCAGAAGCTGCCAAATCGTGGACACTGTCTGTTTCTGCCACTATTGGTCCACTGTCCCTCCCTAGCCAGGAGTGAAGCAGCTCTGAGCTTGAGCAAAAACTTTAACCATCAAACAAAAATCTGGAAACTATTTGTCATCCCACATCTTCCCAAATGGCCTCTTGGCCAGGGTTTCCATGTTTGTCTTTAGTGCTCAGCCATCCTTTTGACCTATCACCAGCTCCCCAGGAAACTGGATCATCTTCATAGTAGGCTTTGGGGGTGGAAGCCTGGAGCTCTGCCAGTCTGGCACCTCGGGACTTTGACTTGTGTAGGCCCATTTTAAATTTCACTTACCATCTAGGCTTTCTGCCACTTCGGAGCTACAACGTGTTCTTTACTGTCACAAACAGCAGTGAAGGCAACAAAGCAAAGCAGCAGCACCAAAGCAGACATTAAAAACTGTCCTGCAGACCAGGCATGAGTCCTTCAAGAAAACAGTGGTGCCTGCCTCTGTTTGCAGGACCTACAGTGACAGGGAAAGATGGTTTTTCTCTTCTGTTACTATAACCACACTATCCTGAAGACTGAAAGCTACAGCTTGTGAGAAAGAGCAAAAAGTGACACGGCATTTACCCTCCAGAATCTGCTGTTTGTGGAGCAGGGTGGTCTCGCTCAGAGTTTGGCATGGAGACCTGCCAGCTCTTCTTCCTCACCTGGCTATGTGGGTCAGGGACCATCTGCTGGGTGTAAAACACTGGGTAGACCTCTTTGTATTCTAGGCTTTGGCTCTGTCACTTCTGAAATGCCAATGTGTGGGGCAGGTGGGCCTGCGAACCAGCAAAGCTGTTTCTTATTAGAAACACTTATAATGAAGCTTTTGGAAAGTTAATTAGAAAGCCAGATGTAGCCAAGTGCTCACCCTGCCTCGCTCCTTCTCGCTTGACCTCCGTGGGGAAAATAAATGTTGCAGGCAGCCTGTCCTCTCTGCAGGTCAAGGACAGTCCTCATCACAGGTTAATCAGAGTGGCCACTGGGAGGGAGAGAACTGAACCTCTGGGTCTTTTTTCCATGAAAATCTCCAGTGGAGGCTGTGCAGGGATGAGGTGGAGAGGACTGGCTGCATTCACACAAAAGCAGAGGCCTGATGGCTGCCCCACAGGGCAAGAAACATCCAGCACTGAGACCATGAAAATGCTCCAACCCTTCACATCTGTCTTCTTCCACCACCCTTGCCTTGCAAAAAGCTTTGTCTGGTCTACTCATGCACTGCAAGGACACTTTTGCCGGAAGAGGGTGCAAAAACCTGTCAGCCCAGACCATTAAGAGACTTTCCAGATCGCAGTAACTGTGCTGTTGAAGAATTGCCAAGATTCTGGGTGCTTGACGAGGGCCTCTAAACATCTTGAGCTACCCCTCCTTGCAAGTTCCCTGCAAGGAGGGATCAAGCTTAGCTCTGATCCTGCTCTTTTGCAAAATCAGAGGGTTTCTTCTCTGCTTATGAAACTAAAGGCTGAGATCAGCCAGGAAAAGGGTGTATTTTCTCCAAAAGTGGTAGCAGCCCTGTTGCAAGAAGGAAATATGTACTTCTTCCTTTTAAATACAGGAATATAGTTTCCCTGCAAGAAAAGGCGTCCTCATTTTTTTTTTCCTTGAGTATGAGCTGTAATTTCATTATATATAGTATATAATAGCAGTATAAACCCAAGCCTGGTTCAACACGGGAACCACATTATTCAGGGGTTTTGCTCTCTCCAACTGATGCTGTGTCTTACCACCCCTCCTAAGGCCTTCCCTGCAATGTGCCCACATCCTGCATTGGGCAAAAATAGAGAAAAAAAGCCACTCACGGGTGGACCCCGGGGCCCGATGACTGACATGCCTGCTTCTCCTGGAGCACCCTGCAGAGAGACAAGGGAGGAGAGAGAGAGTGAGAAAAGGAGGAGAGGAAAATACAAAGATAGTTACATTCCTGTCAAGACTGGGTTTAAATGGGGGTGCTCAAGGTGCAAGACCTTCAGGGAATATGGAGCAGTTGCCATTCTGGCCTCCCAGCTCTTGACTCACACTCTGGGAGAGAAGTAATCATTTGAAGCTACTGAGACATGCCAGGAAGTGGAAGCCGCATAGCAAGGGAAACTGTAAACACATAAACCACTTTCTGACAGAACAGAGGTTCTGCCCCATTACAAGTGTGAAAGATGGCCTGAAAGCCTTGCTGTTTCCTTCCTATGAGTCCAGGAAGACTGGGTGCTGCAGAAGAAAGTAAAGAAGAAGGGATATGTTGGGATCCATGGAAATGGGAGCTGTGGGTAGCTCATTGGATGTCTCCACAAATGTCTTGCTTCTATGCTTCTCAAACTCAACTGGGATGGGGACGAAAACAGCAAAGTCCTTGTTAGAAAAGAAGGCAGCTGCCACCCACAACATGTGATGGCCAGGACACGTCCCTGTCTTTGGAAAACATGTTATACTCCTGGCAGGCAGCTCCACAAGCGCCCAGGGCTGGGCAGCTTTGGGATGGAGTATGCCATAAACCAAGCAGCCTATGAGCAAGCAGAGCTCCCTGCAAAACAAAGCTGGGGCCTATCAAGGACCCAGGGCTCTCATGAAGGGTTTTGACGAAGCATGGGCCATTAAGAGTGGGTTTTCCCTTGTTTATTTGTATCTATCTGCTGTCCCTTCATGTTGAAAGCTTTGGCCAGAGAGAAATCCAAGGACACGCAGAGAAAAAAGCAGGATGGCTTCAGGCAGTGAAATATTTTTCTGTTAATATTGGGTGGCACCAATGAGCAAAGCAGTCGCTTGAAAGCAAGGAAGGAGAAACCCTGTCCTACCTTGCCCTTCCATGCTCTGTTTTTCTCTCTATCTCCTATGAAGAGGAGTAAGAGAGCCTGTTACAGCAGTGCATGGATGATCCTTTTACCAGGTGCATGTCCATCCCTTTCCTAGTTTTTACACGTTGTTGTTTAGTTATTCCTATGTCTCAAACACCTCCATGTTGCTGTTCTCATGGGTGGGAGGGAGGTACTCACAACTCTGAGGAAAACACCCTACCACAGAAATGCCAAATCACAGGGCCAGCAGCAGGATGCTTTGCAAACTACCACTTCTTTGCAGGTACAAAACACCAACCTGCTGCACAGCAGTTTGTGAGATAACATCCCACAGACTTAAACTACATCGTCACTTTTCCTGAGGAGGAGGAGGTCCCACTATGTCAGACGTAGGCACGTGCTGTGCTATTTCTTCCTTGCTATGTCTCGGGAAGTGTAGGGGAGCTACAAGTATTAGGGCAAGCAGAGCTGCCAGTGAGGAAGAAACTCAATGGTTATAACCCAGGAATCCTTAAGGGGAGCCCTGCATGTGCCCACTGGCTCTTATGCTGTTAGTAAATTGTCAACAATTTATGTCAACAAGGAATGCAGCATCTAGTGAGGCTGAGTAGCCTCTAAGGAATTTGAAAGATAAACTCACAAAAATAGGGGACGTGCCAGCAGGGGAAAGCCCAAAGCTGGCTGTGGAGGTCATGACTGTGACCAGGGTGGTGCTTGGGCTGGTCCTACAGAAGGACAGTCATGGATGCTATGGACTGTGAGGAGCTGACTCACCTTCTCTCCTGGTTGCCCTTTTAGTCCCTGGGTCAGTGGCACCCGTCACAGTCACATGCAAGAGGGTACAGGGAAGAGAGAGAGAGAGAAACACAGACGTCAGTGGCAAGGGCTCACTCCCCTGCCCCAAAGCCCTGGCTTTGCAGGTGGGAGGTGTAAGGTGGGCTCAGCTTCTTCCCCAGACCCCTTCCCCATCCTCACCCTGGGATGCTTGAGCAAAGATCAGCTCCAAAGTACCGTGCTCAGCCAGGCAGGGGACAGCTCCCTTTGCTCGGGGCAGCTGCCAGTGGCTGGCAGGGGTGTGTGTTAGTAAGGCCAGCAAGCCCAGCCGGTGCAGGAGGCGGCGGCAGGAGGCACCCAGCTGGGGTGGGGGCATGCTGAACCAGAGGAGAGCCTGAGCAGCACAGCAGAGAGGATGGGAACCTTGCTCCAGCATGTATGTGGTTTGCAGGTCTGTCCACCCTTCTGTGGCAACGAGAGTCCCTCAGGTGTGGGGCTCAGGGAGGGTGGCTTTGTCCACACTGGAACTCAGCAAGGATCGTCCC
>JANHGL010026148.1:0-14070 GCA_024611195.1 Ceyx melanurus | reverse complement strand
ATCTTATTGCATGTAGTAGGATTTAATGCCTTATTCCTTGTTCCTAAGTATCTTTTTCTACTTCATTATTTTATGCAAATACTCTTTTCAATAAAAACCAAACCAAACTGGTTTTTGAGTTTAAAATTACAAGAAATATTACAATATCAAAACAGCTTATTTTTTAATAAGTAGTTGTGAAAAAAATGTCAAACTTACAAAAGAACTGCTATGGTATTTGTTTAGGGATACCTGACTGCTGCATGGGTGCTATAGTCTGCCAGATTCTAGATCATTTACATGGAAATGCCACCCTTCTTTCACCAAAGTGCACTCTTTGACCTGACTTTGGCCTAACTGGAGCCAGCACTCCTCATGACTCTGAAAAGATCTAGCTTTTCAACTAGTAAGACATTATCAGGAATCATGGACGAGTAAGAAAGATTCTATTGCAGTGAAGACATAAATTCTATTTTTATTTTTCTCTGACTGACGATGCTTACAGAAAATGAGCAGCTTGAAACTAAAAACATTTGTTGAAGAAAGCACTATCAACCTATTAAAAAAAACTCTTTGGTAGTGAAACTCTGAAAGAGTTGATGGTAAGAGAGTTAATACTACATTTTACTGAGTTAGAAGAAGAAAGAATGAGAGATTTGTAGTTAGGAGTTTGCTCAGAACTATCCACAGAATTTTCAAAGGAGTTCTTGTTGCTGAAGAAAACTGGATAGGTTCTTAGTTTCCTTCCTATCCTCCAGGAACTCCTTTCTCAAAACCTCCAAGTACATACAGTTCTAAGCAACTGCATATTTTCATTAATGCAGATGATGTCAGTATGATGTTTTCTGATACCTAATGCTCTGGTTTCATATACTATTACTCAGAAACATTAAACTTTCTTGGGCAGCAAATATTCTTACTCTTCTCTGTGTTCCAATGCCACTGGAACATCTAAGCAAAATTATCATAGGAGTAGGAGTCAAGACTCCTGTTTGGCAACATAAAGAGATGAGGCATAAACACAACCCCATCTCTTCCCACCCCCTGCCATATAGCTGCTGGTGAATGTGCAGGAAAAGAGTGTCCTGCTGTTATCAGCTACCAAAGCAAAGGCAGACACAGGAGATTAATTATGAGCAACAAAGATGCAGCTGTTTCCTTTGAACATCCTTCAGAAAGTTTTTTTCTCATTGTCTCCAGTAATTGCAGAAAATACATTCTGCCCTTCTCAAAAAAAAAAAAAAAAAAAAAAGAAAGAAATCCAAAACAATTTGTGTTCTCAATTCCACGAACTGAACAGTAACAACAACAAAAAAAATTCTCTAAAAATGATCTGGTAAAGTTCTTCATCAAGACCTGGAAGCTTGTTATGCCACCAGCAATTAGTGTGCTTCTGGAAAAGGCTACCTTTGTAAAGATCAGTTTGATCCCCACTGCTGCTGACAGCCAGGCCAGTGTCTATTAGACTGAGACTAAGGCCTTAGATCTCTCCTTAAATCTTCACAGAAGAAACAGTAGGTTATATTCTTTGTTCTTTGATAATTTTTGTATGTATTCCTCAAAGATTTATGGCCCATTTTTCTCCACAGAAATTCAGATCTCCCTGAGGTTTTTTTTGTCTCTGGTGGAAGATGCAGTGTTAGGATGTGAAATGCAAAGTTAAGAAGCAGAGGACACCAGAATAACTTCAGTACTGGAGAGCAGTCATGGCCTGCCTGCCCTGGTGCTGGTAGCACTGCCTTGCAAATTATGTGGTGAGTGTGCAGAAATTTAATCTTTCCTGAACAGAATTTATTAGGATTATAAACCATTTATCTGTTTCATGTATTAGAAATTCTCATGCAATATGCAAAAAGATGAAGAAAAAAAAAAAAAAGAAGCTGAAACTGGAGAAATAAATTTATGTGTGGTTCAGAGGATTTTAATACTGATTAACTTAGACTATGGGTAGCTTGAGTGATAGAAAAACTAGGAAACAAAGATACCCACTATTTCAAAACTGTTCATAAGTATCTGGGGAGCTTCAGGGTTACCAAAAGTCACCTATGAGGGTGAAAAAACATATATAAATAGGGTGGGTGTTAGGGGTAGCATTGAAAACATAAAGGCTCAGGATTTTCTATCTATTTGTTATGCACTGAATTTCATTTAGAATTAAAGTTATATACAGTCACTCATGCAGCAGCAGTAAAATCATTTCCTAAATGTAATTTCTGGATTTGTTACATGGGTTTTCTTTAATATGCATGCTCATTTGAGTAGTCACTTGGGCATAACATATACTTACATATAGAGTTGTTCCACTATTTTTCCCAACTGTTCTACTGACAGTTCTTAGGTGGTTTGGCTTGTTTGGGGAAATAAATCACCTAAGAATAGAAGCCAACACAAAAATTCTTCAGAACTCCATGGCAAAAATGAACAACGATGGTTTTTAAAATACAAATAATGTATACAATTTTCCAGGGTCCTGAGGACATTGCCAGCCCTAACCAGTCCCAGGACTCCCTAACACTAATAAAAAGGCAGTATTATCAATTTAGTGGAGCTATACATTTAAATATGCTTTTAAATTTTACTAATAAGTTTTGTTACTAAAAAAAATAAATATTTGCCTGTTCTTCAGTTTTTCCTTTCAATAGTTGTGAGCTTCTCAACTGTACTCCAGGAATGTATGGAAAAAATAATCTTGTCCAATAAAGAAATAACTTTTGTTAAAATGATTAAATAAAGAATTTCCTGTCTAAGTTGATTTTTATCTGATCTACAGTATTCATATGTAAAATCTCTTAAGATAATGTACCAAAAAAATTCTCTTAATGTGGATGCAGTAAGAAGTCAAGAGTCCACAGTTTAAATTATAGCAAAAAAAAAAAAAAATAAAATTGAATTGAATTGAATTAATCAAAGCCAAGAGTTCATTCCTATCCTACACATAAATGGAAAAAAAAAAATAAATTGAGATATTGAAAATACCTGTGTTTGATGCATACCCAGTTGCAGGTGTAGTCTTAAAATAGGAGTTGTTTTTCTCAGAAACAGTTTGACACTCCTCTAATTATTTTTAATTTCTGTGTAGCAATGGACAAAAATGTTCACCTCAACTATCTAATTGTCAGGATAAGAATTCAGTTGAAACTCATATTCATTCCTATGAATAATCAATACAAACAATATATAATTCTACCAAAACTTTCCTTACTGCTCTTGCTTCATGTGCTCTGTATTTGCAGTGCACACTGGTCATGGTATGTGGTAGGTCAGCTCTGGAGTGATGGCCAAGATGCCCCCATGGCAAAGGCACACAGATCAGTCTTTCAGCTTCTCCTGAATGTTTATCTTTCTTTGTGAGCTGTACAGAGAGACCAGGTTCTCAATTTATGCAGACAGAGAGCCCAGGTTCTCAATTTAAGCAGACAAATTCTATATTTAAAATAAATCAGTGCTAAAATTTCTGACAGTGCATTTTTTTCTGAAAATAAATACCCAGCACTTTTCTTACATAAAATTAATCTCTATGCCTAGGCATAACACTCAGCCTATACAATGTGTATCTTTCACCTCCTCCCTATTTCACAGTCTTAAATAAGGCTTAAATATTGCATAACTCTTTAACTCTCTGAAGATGAATTTCATGTTACATGAACACTGAGAGTATGAAAAAGAATAGAAAGACAGCAGTTCATGTTTCACAGAAAATCTTGAGTTTCAGAAATTGTTTTCATTTTATACTAAAATGAAATTGGGTGCTTTTGATGTTTTCATAATGCATATCTGTGTTAAACTGTCATGTTTACAATAATAATGTCAGGTGTTAAGAGTTCTTTCTCATTTGGGTCATAGATAATAATTTTCACCCAAAATGCTTCCGAGAATTCAACATATTTCCTCAATTTTTCAAATTCAACAAGCATCCCAGTGTATTTTTTAGTCAACTTCATGTGTAAGTATTAGTGGAATATATTGTCAAATCATGTTGAAACAAATTCTACAGAACTTTCATTTTCATTATTCTCTTATTTCTACTCAATAAATATATTTATTACCACCAGTTCAATGTCAAGGTCCTAAAAATAGAAAGCAGTGTTTAATAAAAAGTAGAAGGGACATATTTTCAATCCTGAATCACCCCACAACTCCCAGCTGCACAGTAGGTGAGTGAAAGGGGCAGGAGGAGACTGAAGAGCACTGTCAGTTTTTTCTCTTATGACAGTCCATGTCTTTCTAAATTTACATGGCCTGAAAGGCAAGAAAGATTTGATATAGACTGGATGCAAATTAATGTTTCAAAATGCAGAAAGTATCTGCAGCTATTTCATTATAAGGTATGACTTGACCCAAAGTAGTGAATTTAGCCTCCCATCCATCACAGACTAATTATGTTTCCAGAAACAAAAAAGGATAATAATTCAATGTGATGTGCAAGGTAGTGACCATATAACTGCCATTAACCTATGCATCACGCTAAGTAATTGTCCTAAAGTCCTACTACTAATCCTGGCTTTAAAGTTTTGCTCACTGATTTCAATAAAATGTGCCAAAAAAAAAGTGTTTTGGCCTCCCACAACCCAGCATTTGTACTCACACCACAAGCATCACACAACAGGAAGGTTATTGTGTAACACAGTCATTGATCAAACTGAGTAAATGGGGGAAGTTGCCAACATTTATGCAGCAGAAATTCCTTGTCACAGCTTCACTTACATTTCCAGGGGACCTACACTGTGTCTTGTAATTTATGCAATAAGGAATATTTATTAGCCTGATTTACTCCCATTATCAGTGCTGTACTATTAAATTCTTACATGTCTTAATGGTGGCAGCATATTGAGAATAATTTTATGAGGAAAATTAAGGAACACATAATCAAGCCCAGGGCTGAAAAACTACTCAAGAGAACATGTCTTGTCTTGATGCAATACTGTAAAGCAAAGGAAATGCCCCTGAAATATCTCAGGGACTTTTGGATCACACTCTTCATCATGCTGTCCTTATGTCCTGTACTAGCAGAGGTGCAATATGTTAACTCAAAGAGCTCTCCAGTAAACGTTATTTACATTAACTACTTACCTTTCAGCCTTTCCTGAACTATATGAGGGCACAGTGAAGAGAAATTCACAGGGCTCTTGGGAGGGATGCTGAGACTCCCTGACCAGTCTTGACAGATCTGCACAGGCCTTTTATTATATGGGATCATAATTTCTGTTCCTATTCTTAAGGACTCTCCTTTTAAAGGTAAGACATTATTTTACCATGTTTCTAAAAAAAAAAAAAAAATCCCCCCAAAAAAACCCTCCAAACATTTTCTGTTCACTGGCTTCCTGGCAGCAACTAAAAGAGTTGGCAGGGGTTTCCCAGAGAGTGAGCACAGGACCAAGACATAATCCTGTTTTTGACAATGTACTAATGAGAGATAAATACTTTCAAATGCAAAGAAGGGAGAATGGAAGTATTAATAATCTTGGAGCTCTGTTACCAAAGCAGTAGCTGCCTATTCCTAATTATGCAAGTTAAAAACATGCTACATCAAAAAAGTGTTTTCCCCAAACCCCTGTGTCTGTTGTTTGCTGTGAGCAGAGCTGGATGAATACTGCAGGCAATATATGCTGCTATGGATATATGTTTTTAAAACATGAGTCCTGAATTTAGTTTTATTGATGTTCACAACCCCTTTCGATTGCTTCACTGTAACACTCAAATCAATATTTTTTATTTGTGAAAATATTCATGTGAACACGTTGAGTAATAAAAATCCCACAGGATTAAAAAAATAACAAGTAATTGCTATGCTGTACTTTTTGCAGACACCTGGTTTGATTAATAAAATAACAAATATATCCTGTTGAAATCACATCTGATTATGGATACTTTATAAATTTAAATAGGCTGTACCTTTTACTGAACAGTTTGCTGTCTACATAGAGGCTACAGCACAGCTACACAGGAATGAGAGAGCAGAGGAAACAATGTCATATATCACTCAGTGGAGAATCTGCTGCTGATAAAGAGCCATTGGAACCTTTATGGAAGAAAAATATCCCCAGCAAGGCTCATTAGCTCAGCCATAGTGCTATGCTAACAGCTGGCACACAGCTGTCTAACTCTTGCACGAGTAGAACAGATGTGTGTCTATCTGCAAAATGGTGCAGCAAGGTAACTATACTGGAAAGAAAAGAAAAACCAAACCAACAAAACGTTGAAGTCCAGTTTTGGATGAAAAAGCTCTGAGTTCCCTACTGAAACAGAATCAAGTCCTTTTAATTTGGCAGCCTGTCTCTCATAACAGCCAAGCTGAGATGCTTCAAAGGAAGACAGAGGAATTGCACACTGCAACTGTAACAGATAATCATCCCAATAAAATCACTACAGATGTCCTTGTATCTTGAAGTTCAGCAGTCCTCAAAAATGTGCTGGCAGCAATCATTATCATTATATTGTAATTTCTTCATCATTATAAAAATATTCAAGTCTTTCTGGAATTTTGCTTAGTCTTTGGCCTCAGCAGGAACCTGCACAAATGTATTTTGTAATTTAATTATGTACTGTGTGAAAAAGACTTTTCCCACACAGTTTTGAATCAACTTCTTTTCAGTTTCACAGAATATTTTTCTTATTATACATGACAAGAAATAGTAACTTCCAACCTATTCTGTAGGTTTATTATACATGACAAGAAACTTTCAGCCTATTCTGAAGGTTTAAGTTTTGTTGGTGGAGGTGTTTTTTTCTCAGGGTTGTTTTTGTTTGTTTGTGTGTTTTTTTATTCTTTATTCTTTTAAATGCATTCACTCATATTACTTTTCTTCATAAAAGAATCTTTGGTTTTTGCAGGTTTTGATGGGAGATCTTATGGTGTCCCAGCCTTCTCAATGATTCTCCTATTCCCAAACCTGTCTTGAAATGATTTTATTTTTTTTTTGAGACAGGCTGACAAACACATCAGCAAACCTCTTAGATTAGGTCGTATAGTATTATAATATTTGCATTATTTCCCAGTATTGCTCACAATTAAATCCTCTATCTATCCTTGCAAAATTGCAATTATAACCTACAGGTTTCTATTCTTCATATTAATTATTGCTTTGTGAAGACTCGAAGCTTGCTTTCCCCATCAAACAACAAATGTCATAAACCAAGAAAACCCCCTAAACCAATGGGAATTTATATTCCCTTCCTTAATTCTGCACCATGTCACATTGAAGCCCGTTTACTTCAGTAAGGTTTGGATCATGCTCTTCCTAGACCTTTTTCATCTCATTCTTCCTTTCCAAAATGCAGCCTCCTATGGTCTGAACAGGTGCTCTATGGCTTCCGTATCCTGAACAGCAAGTATTTCCTTCCAAACCTGAAGTGTTACAGAGCCTGGTTCTCAGAGTGGCATTTTTTTCTATGCTTCCAAGAATTAACATGCCAAGGGTTCTATACCACGAACAGAGTAATTCTCTCTATAAAGGAATGAATAATTACCCTGGATTTTCAATATTTTTCATAAAATTTATGTTTGTTTTTGACAAACATGTTTTATGGATGACTGTAATATGTCTATGGGTAGCAGCTCCAGAGCTTGCAACAGCAAAGAATTAAGTCACTGCTACCCCTGGAGTGCTAATGAGGTAAAAATGTGCTGAATGTACATACTTTTGTTGAAATATGCATATTATGCTTACTACAGGTGTATAATGCTAATTTGCTTTTTGGGCAAACTGTGCTCAATTTGCATAATTTTAACATCATGAAACTTGCAAACATCAGGAAAATCTGTGTGTTTCTCTGCCTGTAGCATTAAGTCATTGAATACCTAAGAATCAATATAAGCTCTCAGAACCAGGAGGGAAACCCTACTGGAGACCTGCGTTAGCTAAATTATAGGATCAAAACCCTGAGTAATACCAGCCCAAGCCTTTTGTCTATAACTAACATAACTATGGTAATTTCACTGTCTGCAGGAACAGAACTCTTTGTTTTTTCTTCACACAGCAATACTTTACAATTGTCAATTGCTAATGATCTGCTTGGAAGATATTGCTATAAGTTTATCTGATAAATCCAGAACCCAAGCTAAACAATATCTTGTAGGCAGCTTGTGGAGTAATTTCTAGCTTTGAATTTGCTTTAACAATAATTGAATGTGGCCCAGACTATACAATGTTAAAATAAAAGTGTGGTATTTTTATTTCTTCCTCTTTTTATCATCTGTCAAGTTAAATGCTTCTATGTATGTTGAAGTAACTTTAAATAATCAGTAGGTGAATACACCTTTCCAATGGCCACTATGGCCAAAGAAGTTTGTTGCTGAGATGTTGCATAAGGAATGCAACGTAAAATAATATGAAGAAAATACAAATACACATCACTGAAACAGCATATCACACCCATGACAATAGAGGAATGTTAGTAGGGAATAGATACTAATTAGTATACAGTTCAATCTGGATCTTTAAAACCTTCAGATTATTCTGGGCTGTTCAGTTTGGGGTTACCTGGTTACAGAGTGATCAAATGTTGTCTTAAAACACATTAAACAAAACAAGATTTTACCAAATACATGAGAGAGAACTTGAGTCTGTTGTTAAAAACATACAGTATCTTGACCTTTTCTCCTGCCACTATAAAAGTCTCTGTTAAATCTCTGCTTTTCCTCCTGCTTGCCCTGGTAGCTATGGTATTTTTGCACAAATGTACAGCTAAATGAAAGCAGTAGTCAGCAAAGGCTGCAGTCACAAAATGGGTGGAAAGAATTGCAGAGAAAGAGCAAGAGTTAAAAATGTGTCTGTCTATTGAACACATCAGAGGAAGGCAAACACTTGAAACAACAACAGGAAAAACAGAGTATGGATCAAAGATTACATGAAGTAAAAACTAATTTAGCCTTATTAAAAACACAAATGCAATTTGCATCCCAATAGAAGAAAACTATATTTCCTAGAAAGAGGCACAAAACTTCCAGATCCTACAGAAAAGTTTGAGTACCTGTATTTCAAAGGAGTAGTTTCCTGAGCTGAGGCAACAGGCTGTCCTGGATTCTGGCATTTTTGGGTAACTGAGGTGGCATAGAAAGAGCTATGGAGTTACAGACAATGTGTTTGAATGCTGCTAAGAATTAGTTCACAGCATTAACATGTTCAACACTGATTGCCTGGAAGGTCAGATCAGAAACTATAAGAAAAACAATATATAGTATTGTCCATTCTTAATGTTAAAGTGAGTAGGTTTTGTGCTGAACAGAAGGGAAATAATATTATTATAAAATCTATTGTGACTGTTCCCCTCCAAGAGGATCACAAGAACAACATTCATTTATAGCAGCAGAAAGCTTAACCTTTCAATTGCATTTGTCCTGGAAGCACCAGAGCCTCAGCCACGAAAAATCCTGCAGTACCCCAGACTGTGTGTGTCGACCAGGGTGTTAACCCTACAGCTCCCAGCTATTCTCACAGTGTGGCTGACCTTGGCATGATCAGAATACAACTCAAGTTTCCAAGTTTTGCCCCTGTTTGCTTCTGTCTCCACCACACATCCTGAGGAGTCAACTTTTTATCTTCTTTGTTCCTTAGGGCTAGTGTCAGCTGATAAGATGCCCAACTATTTACAACCTGTACTACTTTTTTCTTACTGCTTGATGTACACAGTATTTCATCACCAACCTGTCTCCTTTGCTGCCTTCCAATCTGTACTTCATTCAGGCCCTTGTCTTATTCCTACTTGCCTCTTCTAGCACTTTCTTCTGCACAGTGTTACTAACACCTGAACTATTAAGAAGCACCAATAACACTGAGGACTGTCAAGACAGAATGTGTGGACTAAACAAAAACATACTAAATGAAGCTTTTAAACTAACAGAAAGTAATGCTGCAATTTCTGAAAGACAACTCTCACTTGCCTTAGTGAAAGGTTTTTTGAAATAGGTAATCCAACAATAAAACTGCCCCGAAGTGTAAAAATAGTAGCCATCTGGCAAGTTGCAGTATTCCCTTAGTGATTCTTTTCAGCTGGTGCATCATTTATGGTTAAAACTCTGATGATCTCAACTACCTATCTGCAGCTTCATGCCACAAATATCCTCTGCTTTGATGTCTTAGTAATTCTCACCAACATTAACAATTATAGCAATTTTTGAATCAGAGTGTATCTTCTGATTACTAGGAAATTATACCCTTATGAAAAGTAATATATTTTTAGTATACTTGGCACACTTTTATAACAGCCAAGTAGCTGTAGAATACTTGAATTATAGCAAGTATACTCATTTTTCATAAGTGTAGAGTGACACATTATAAAACAAATTATTATAATCAGAGATTTTCTTGAAGCTATCAAAGGGCTTGATTCAAAATGGGACAAGATCTTCCTAGTACCCTCAGCCTGCATTAGTGGTTAGTGGGAGCTGAGGGCACTCAGCACCTTTGAGGGAAGTTCCCACGTAAGACCCAAACCTGCAGCTGTGCAAGATGCAATTTCTTTGATTGCATTGACTAATTTTGCACGCTACATCTATGATTTGGGCACACTCCCTGACAGTGGATCTGAACATACTGATGTGTCTCTGCAGTTCTGTGATCCTAGCAGGGAGGATGAGGAAGGTGGTGACTGGTGATGAATGGATGGCATGGAAATGTATATATACGATACACAAATGGCATTCATATAAATTCCATATAAATGACAGCAATTACATATGAGTAATAATTTAGGAAGACATTATGGGAAATTATATGAGCAGTATTTATAAAAGG
The DNA here is from genome assembly GCA_024611195.1 of Ceyx melanurus. Lineage (NCBI taxonomy): Eukaryota > Metazoa > Chordata > Aves > Coraciiformes > Alcedinidae > Ceyx > Ceyx melanurus. The sequence goes on along the minus strand of JANHGL010026148.1, from coordinate 3,358 downwards.
TTGCTGAATGTTAAGAATTTTGAAAGAAATATTAAGTAAAATACTTCAGGGTTTCAAATCTCTTGGGGATTGCAATAAAATACACTGCTTACAGTGGGATTTCTTACTCATTTCTTTCAAGAGATTCCACAGTTACGGGATGGCATGAGATTCCAAGTTCTTTTGGTGACTTACCCACTCAATGACAACCTTCAACAGTTTGTTGTTCTTTTCAATACTCCTTCTTATCTAAAGGATTGCCTATACTTTGCTGCTTAGAAACTGTTTAAAGACATTAAAAAGCAAAGATTCGAACTAAAGAAGCCTTATCTACAAGTTGATTTATTTCCTTATATTTTTGCAATCAAAGGCATTTAGTTGCACAGCATTTATATGTGTTATTCTTAAACTCAAATCTGCAAAGATGTCCTTGAGATGTATCTGTTGCATGCATAAATGTTTTGTACATTGTCATGTTACCACATAAAGGTTCACAGAAAACAATAATTTTTTTTGAGTTATGAACATAGGAGTTTCTTTAGAAATTAGTAAAATTATTAATATGGAAGTTACTCTTACCATTTTAAAGACAGCACAGTATTGATGTTCTTATCAATTCCACCAAACTCTTCTATACAGAGAATTCTACAACTTTTTTACTAACAGAATTACTACCAAATCAAATGTACTTTGGAAGCCAGTTGATGTAGCAGTTCTGTGCTTTTCCATGCTTTGCCCAGGTGACTGATACAGGTTGTCAATTCCAAACATACATATTGAGAAGGACATTTGGCACGACTTTGACTTTCTTCATGGAGCTTCAGTGAGAAAACAATTGCTACTTGTGTCATATCACAATCCATTCCAAAACCCACTGAAGACTCAACAACAGAGCTAGCTTTGAAATGAGTTTACACTTCAAAAGAGCTAATGTGGGCTCTTTCACTGTAGATTTCTCCTGACAATGTCTACTAATGTGCTCTGGAATCACCTCTAGTTAATTGTGGTTTTGGGGTTTTTTTTTCCGAATCATTATTTCTTCTGCACCTCCTTGACTGCTTGCTTGTTCTTTTTTTGTTTGTTTGTTTGGTTGGTTGTTTTTTTGTTAGCTCTGACATCCATGCCAGCTGCACGTGTGTGCCTCAGGGGCAGCTCCAGCATCCATTTCAGTTTGCCAACAAATCTATTTCAAATTACAGCCATTGGACAATTTCATGTCTGTACTTTTTAATGACTCAGAGGTCTTTTGTTCCGACAATACACATCCCTCCAAAAGGTCTCAGACTAACGAGTTGGATAATATACTGCATTCCCTCTGACAGAAAATATGATTGGTTTGTTTCCAATAATATCATTGTTGCTTTTATCTCTTTTCATAATCTGTTTTTGTGTAACACAGAACATTAATTTATGCAGAAGAAAGTAAAATTTCTGTAAGGCCTTGTTCTTCTTACAAGATATTCCATACATTTGTCAAGCTGAAATACCTACAAAGAAAGATGGTTTGGAAATCACATTGCTTTTTTTTCCCTTCCTCTTTTTTGTATTTGTGCTGCTTCAGAATGAATCAACTGTGACACCACACACTGCAACAATTGCTGAGGATGACAAAAGCAATACGTTCTTCTAAAACTCAACCAAAAATACACCATTAAATGTGGGAAATTGTATTCTCCTTACATCTCCCTGTATCTTCTTTCTGGCTCACTTAATGTCCCACTGCTTTATTTCTGTATAGGCTCTTCCCATCCCTCCTCTCCTCGTGGCAGGCTTCTTGCTACATATTTTGAGAAACATGAACATCCTGTGGCTACTTCTGGAATAACTGAGCTGTCTCAGTTTGAAGGGGGAAGAATCCTCCAGCACCTCCACCTTGCCAGCACATGCAGGGTGGACTGGTCTTTGGCTTTGACACTTTGCATCTAAGAGCATAAGAAGCTTTGTCATGTGTTCACCATGAGGATAATAAAGTCGTGGTTAGAAAATACTGTTTTTTACATTATACATATACACACTACATGCTATCATATCAGGTTACAATTTTGCTTGTTTAAAATTGTGTATCACTTATCATATTGCAGACTACAATTTATATCCTCTTCATAGCAGAAGAAAAGTTTCCTCCTTGCTCTGCTTTCATGGGTCAAGTTACTAGAGTTTTTGAGAGAAATTCTCACTCTATTTGAAATATCTAGATATCAACCACCTGAATGAAAGGGATGGCTGATTATGATGTAAGTACTGAAGATATGTTGCATATCTGGAAAGCTTTTATTCTCATTACTTAACATGTTGCTTGGTTACCTCATGAAACTTGTCATCTGCAAGGAAGCCTCTTTCATGTAAAAAAAAAATAAATAAAAGAAATTATGGGGCTAACTCCTTTGGGACTGCTGTGAGAATGGATTTTTATGGGGTTTTTCCCACTTATTTCTGATGTTTCTGTTCAAAATGAATTTACTACACTCACACTCTGGACAACAATATGTATGGTGGAACAGATCATTCTTAGAAAGTTCTGGGCTTCCCAATACTGGAGTGTTCCTGTGACTCTTAGTGTAACAAACATCACTGCTTTCAAAAGTTGCCAGCACCTTCGCTATGGCTACATGCAAATCAAATCAGTTCATCGCCTTCCTGCAGGCCACTGAGTACTAAGTTAGAAGGCCCATCAACAGACAAAACAGAGTGAGTGGCATGATCAAAGACTTCCCATTCAGCTAAAACAAATGATCGAGAGAAGCTTTCCGTTTCTTTAATAGTTTGTGATCATTTGGAGGTTATATACAGTGAGATGGGTTTAAATCTACACCAGCAAGCAAACACTTCAGTGTTTGTAGATGTAGTCCTTGAGTGAGCTCTGGTCACAAGTTCGTAATTCCATTTTCCCACAGGCTGTGCAGAATCCAGCAAGCTTCAGTTTTGGGTGAAAAATAATGACAACATCATCATCATCAAGAAGCAAACAAAAATAAACCACAAAAAAACCCACAAACAAAACCATGCAAAGGATGACCAGCTCCAGCTGGGGAGCTGTCTAGGTGCACCTCCCAGCTCTCCCGCTCTTCCAACCACCTCGTCCTCCGCAGAAGTGACTCCCGTGCGAACTCCGCAGCCATCCGACGGCAGGGGCGCGCACGCCCATCATCCCCGGCCTTGCGCAGCCGACGCGCCGGGGTTACCCCACCTCGGTCGCCCTCAGAGGCCCCCTCTCCATCGCGGCGCCTCCAGACGCGGGGCTCCTTCGCCCCGCTGCGTGCCCCGACGCGGCGGAGGAGGCGGCGGCGGGGCGGCGGCGTGAGGGGAGCGGCGGAGCCCGGCGGAGCAGGGCGGGGCGGGGCGGGGCGGGGGCTGCAGCGAGCGCGGCACCGCCCCCGGC
>JANHGL010026146.1:0-17874 GCA_024611195.1 Ceyx melanurus | reverse complement strand
TGGGGCCGCGGCCACTGACACTCAGACCTTCCGGCGCGGAAGCGGCGGGACCTCGGCAACAGCCGACGCCGCGGCACAGGGAGGCGGCCTCCCCATCAGGCGCCCGGGCTGGGGCAGCCTCTAACGTCCAGCGCCGGGCGAGCCTCGGCAGGGTCCCACATAGCTTCTCCCTCCCCCCCTGCCCCGCTTACCGGCTTCGGCATTTTGAGGGCTGCTGGTGCTTCTCCTACTCCCGAAGCAAACGTGCATGCAGCGGCTGCCTCGCCTCAGCCGAGCGCCTTGTGAGAAGGAGGGCAACGAGGAAGAGAAGGAGGAAGAAGCCGCTCCCGGCCACGGCGACAGCACAGCCCACAAGTGCGGCGCCGGCCGCCCGGCGGCGGTTAAGTACGCAGGTGGAGCCGCGGCAGTGACTCACCGCAGCCGGCCATTACCCGCCTCTCCCCCTGGTGCTTTTCTAGCGCGGCACCGGCCTCGCCCAGCCGCCGGGCACCCCCACCAGCCTCGCTTCGACGCCCCCAGGGAGCAAGGGGGATGTCGAGTTCTGCAGCCGCCCCCCAGCTCTCGCGAACTGTCGGGCAACAGGTGCCGAAGGGCGTGGGCGGGACCGCCCCGGTAACCCGCCAAGAACGGCCAAACCCCGGCGGTGCCACTTTATGTTTCCTCTTTCCCCTGTTTCTCCACCTACGACCCCCCGCAAGCAGACCCTCATCCCCGGACCCGAGCCCCGCCGACCTGCCCACCGCAACATGGCCGCCGGGGCGAGTCCCGCCCGCACCTGCCCCGCCGCCGGCCGCGCCGCGGGCCCAGCAGCAGCACCCCACCCGGCGGAGACGCCGTGTCCTAAGCCGGCAGATGGCTCGGGGATGGTGTTCGGCTGAGGAGAAAGGAGACAACTCCGAGCGAGGGCCGCCGTGTGTGGGGAGTCACCGAGTATCGCCTGCTGCCCCTGCTCCAGCCCGGGAACGGGGAACGAGTTAGTGCTTCTCGTAATGATGGGCACGGGAGCTTCTTGGATTCTATCACTAGTCCGTAACAGTCGCTGTAGTTCTTGAAGTACAAATTCAGGAGACACAGTTACTTAATAAAACACAGGTTTGAGTTCTGTATTAAAGTGAATTTTCAGCAGTGGCAGCAGGGGAAAAAAAAAAAAAAAAAGTTTGACAATACATCTGAGCTCAGAAACTAGAAAGCAAATAGTGTACTTCATTTGGCCCTGATCTTTCAAGACCAAACATCAGGTAGCTAAGCAATTCGAAGGCATAGAAAGATGACGAAGTTTATGTTCCTTGTCCCTCTTAATCCATGAATGCATGCCTGCAGACAAAGTTTCTGCCAGCACTGCAGACGCTGCTGGCCTCCCACAGCATCTCCTCGCTTGGCTGGTCCCAAGAGCACATTGTATTTACATAGTCATGGGCAACGGCCTGGAGGATGAAGCTCTTTCCACTGCCTGCAATGGCATGTAGCTGAGCTGTAAGGTTAAGGAAATAGGGCAGCCTGCACCCACGGTGCTGTCTGCAGTGTCCCCACTTTAAGCAGCGTCTGGCTGTTTGGTCAGAAAAGGCAGAGAGGACAGAAACAGGGAGGCACAGAACAAGGCATGTAACAGCCCATTAAATGGGAAATACATAGGGCAGGAGACAGCCTGGGAAATATTGAGGTATAGTATTGAAGAGAGCAGCCCTAACAATACAGTTTATGCATTGGAGGAGATAAAAAATGGTGTCTTCTCTCACAGAGTCCATTAGGCAGCAGTTGGTAGTGCCACATTAAAATGAAACAATCATTGCTGTGTCAGGTCTGTGAGAGAATGGGGAGGGGAGACAAGTCAGAGGATGAGAGAATTCATGGTTATATTCCTTTCCTGTTGCATGATCCTGGTGGATTAGAGGAGGCTTCACCATCAAAATGGAGCCATGGGGGTGGCAGCTTGCAACAGCAGTTGAGAAGAACTAGGCTAAGCTGAATAGCTTCCGAGAAAACAGCCATGGGACCAAACATCTTTTGGAAACAGATGTGGTTTCCATTTTCAGATGAAACAATTCCACTAAGATTTACTTAGATCAAGTTAATTTAACAAAATATGATTTGTGAGGAAACTTGCTATGGCCTGTTAAGCAGTAAATTTATGCTGGGATTCATACTTTCTTCAGTAGGATGATACTGGAGATGGACCAGACCAAATTATCATGGTGTTTTAGGTAGGCTGGAAGAAAAAGGAACTACTGTTCCAAGTAAGGAGTGCTGCAAGAACCCAGCTTTTGCAGCTCTTACTCAGAAGTGGAAAAAAGAGGCATACCCTAGAAACAGGATGTTGTACAGATCTAATAGGAAGCCCATTTCCATCCTGAGACACTTCCATTCCCATAATCCTTTCCTGTCCATAGCTCAACATGAACTCAGAGACCATCACCCTGGAGCTCCATGTTGGAGCCCCTGATTTATTTTTTTTAATTATTTTTTTACACTTACCATTGCTTCCTAAACACACAGACCTAGAGGCAAAAGGAATTTAGGTGACTAATAAATGTGTGGCAACATACAATCTTTAGGTTCCTGTTTGCCACAGCACATAACCTTGTGCCATTCTCTCACAATCATCTGCAATACATGGGGAAAGGCAGATACCTCAATGGTATCCATAACTACCTGCTTACACAACACCACTCCACCCAAAACCAACCACCATGAACATACTGAGCTTGCACAGGAAGGATTGTCTTCTGTGGAAGGAACCAGAACTGCAAGCTTGGAATATACATTAGAGACCCTTCTCATCCTCCTTGGGCTTTCGCCTTCTCTAGGTGCATTTTCAAACCCTCTTGCCTGTAGATCATGGTGCTCACTTAGGTGGGTAGCAAGGTGTCTTTGTGACAGTATAAAACTCCCTTTTATAACTGAGTCCCCCAGCAACTTCCTTTATATTTTTTCCACTATCCCCCCCAGTGAGAAGAATGGGAAGGTACATAATGCCAGCCCCTTCTTCCCTTTAATGCAGAAGTCTATTCATCCTCGACAGATGCAAACCAATCTAGCTTCCCTCCAGAGGGGCAGAGTGAAAGCTCTCAGTTCTCTGTTTTTCCTGAGAGTGTCCTGACAGAATACTGAATTCTTAGAGCACCATGTATAATACTGATAAGCATCATCTAAGAATGCTTACAGACTGATTCCCCTTTGGATTCTGGCTCAGAAAATATTGGAGCAGGCGTGAAATGGGCACAAAGCAATCAAACCCCATCAAGACAGCCTGGGGCAGAAATACAGATATGAACAAAACCAGATACAAATGTAGAAGCTGGGGAAATTTTCACATTAAAATTCTATGGAACTCGATTACTTCTAGATTTAAGCATTAGCTATGAAAGATAGAGCTTTAATAGCCATCCTAACTACAGCATCTTCAGTCAGGCCTCACACATAAAACCCCAAACAAAAAGCCTTTAAGTTACAGGATTAAGATCTGCTCTGATCCAGCACTTATTCTTAACCTGCTTTATTAAGAGGACATCATTACTAACAATTTACAGGAATTACTGTGGCAGAGGAGGTGATGAAAGGATCTTGATTGCTCAGCAGGTCAGTAGCAGATCCCAGTTTCTGTTTTCTTCTCTGTAACAGTTCCTGTACCTTACTGACCCCTAACGAACTGTGTCATCCTCATCAAGCCTGCCTTCCCTGTTTTAAAGAGAAGAGCCATTTAATTTTCCTGTTCTACTTTAATCTTAAGAACATTCCAACTTGATGTAAAATATTTATGGATGCCAAATAATTCCCAGAATTTGGTCAAGCAAGTCCCATTGCTATAAAGTGGCTTTTGCTTGACACGCTTTGTGCCACCCGACTTCTAGTCAACATAAAGCTTCCTAAACTGGGTCATCCCAGAACTGGGAAACATGGAATTTTATGCTCTAGAAACACCATTTTTGGTCACTCATGCAAAATCAATAGTATCAACATGAGGCAAACCTGAATTCCCTGTTTCTCCACATAGAAAGCTTCATCCAGGTTTGGTAAGACATAGCTGGAAGACTTTTGCAGCATCTCTACTGGTTTGTTTGCAGTTTTACTCTACATCTTTTTTACTAACTGGAAATTTATAGTAGATAACTCTGTCCTTTTGCTAACTCACAGACAGTACATTTAGTAGAGTAGTTAAAAGAGAGGACATTCAGTATAGGAGCTAAAGGAAAGGATGCCACGTTCTGAGCCATGCTGTATAGATTTAAAGAGGTTTGCTCTCATCTACAATAGTCAAATCTTGTGGGTTGCCACAAGATATTTTTGTACTAATAAATGGTTATGTGAGTTCAGGCCTGGAAAGAAATCTCACTAAATGATCCAAGGGCTACAAGCTTATTTTTGCTGCACTTTTTCCAACAGCACCACCAAGTATTCTTTGGGATTCCCTGCCCCTCTGATCATCATGGAGTCCTATGGGGACATGCTAGGTTAGGAAGAAATGTAATAGATAATCATGTTTATGAAGGATTATTTTAAAATTTGGTAAGAAGGAAAAAGAAGCAGACAAGACTTTAGGCTTTTATCTGGTTTGCCCTTACTCATCATGAAAGGAGATAAAAGTTTACAGAAAATCATGAATATGTTTATTCTTCTCAGCACAAATTCTGAAAAGTCCCAAGGCCAACTTGCTTCTAGTTCCCATGAAAGTGGTCATAGTAACAACTCCAGCAACATATTATTCTTTCTTTTCCCACAGGAAACTTTCACACAAAGTGATACAAAGTGAGCTATAAAATCTTATGTTGGACTGAAACAAAATGTAATTTAACAATTACATTTTGAGTATAGTGAGACCAAGAAATTATTTACAATGGATGGAGGGGGCAAGACTCAGTGATAGGTAAAATATAGATAAAACATTACTCAAAGTAAAGGCAGGTTTAAACATGCATGTGATCAGGGAAGGAAAATCTATGGTAATCATTACTGTAACTGAAATCCACAATGAATTATTGATTTTACCAAGAAAAATAAACAAATAAAAAAAGCACTCAGAGTTTTCTGAAACTATTGAATGAGAACAATCATGTCACAAAGTATTGTTTAAAAATGTGTAAAATGACGAACAAAGTTCATGATACACCGAATTTGTGGAGATTATACCACACGTGTAAATCCAGCCATGTTTGTCCAGGACTCAAAGCAAATGGAAACCAGGGGCAACGCAGCTTTTACGTCTCAAAATGAAATCATGATCTTAATGCATATGATAAGAAAGGAAAGAGGAAGGGAGTTCCCCTGGTAAAGTAATCTCTATTCTACCTTGATATCTTCCTTTGTGCTTTTTTTTTTTTATTATTTGGAATATGACTAAAAGCAGAGCTGAGAGCCACATGCTGCAAATACCCCCTGCATCTCTGAACTCTATGAGGACCAGCTCTTCTGGTTTTGTTGTCTTTTTATCATCAAACTAGAGACATATAAAGATAGTGTTGACAAAAACAGCAGGTCAAATAATGTTAACTAACTTAATTCACGTGCTTCACAAATGGAGCACAGGTGTGTGCTGGGAGCGTGTGTGAGTACTAAGGATGGTGAAGGTAAAATAAATGCCTACTGGTTGATGGAGGGAAAAGTAATTAATCAGCCTAGGTACAGGAGGTTTTTTACTCCAAGTTGTGTCATAATTATATATAGTGCTCACATTTGTATCACTCTCACTGTGGGAATGAGCCTGTTACTGTTCAAAAATACAAACAATAAGCTATTTCAACTTAACTAAGAGTGACAAAATTCAGAATTTCAGGGCTAAAATAAGAGTGCAGAATTCAATGTACAATTAAGAGACACAGAATACATTTTCTTCTCCTGTGACATGATGGTGACTCACACCTTTTAAGATCAGAAGGACCACGTTGTTTGACTTTCAGCATAAACGAAACTGTTGAGTTTTGCCTGGTGATTCTCAAACCAAGCCCATAACATTAGAAAGGCCTTAAGCCCTGTTCTCGAGCCTGAATGCAGTGATTCTGCCTCCTGTCTGGTTCTCTCCACAGCCAACTGCTTTTTTCAGTATAAGTTGGGAAAGTAATTTGCATTGACTGGTACTTGTGTTTCTCATTCAGTTTCAGAAGATGCTCTACCTATGATGTGATTTGCAATTAAATACTCAGCTGAGATAAAACATCTAGCAAGGCTCTTGCCACAGCTGAGTCAATAAAGTAATAAAAGCTGTTCATTACTGTGCCAATTTGGGGACAGCTATCAAAATACCATTTTTTCCTTAATATAAACAGAAAAAAAAGCTTAATGCAGAGATTACTAGGTAAAGTTCAGAAGGTCCCAAATATCACTCTACCGTTTTTCCACTCAAGACTGTCTTTTTCAGATTATGTTCCCATATTTTGCCTAGCTTCATTTAAGTGAACAAGGCCTTTGAACATTGTAGATAAAGTTTATTTTGTAGTGTAAAGCTGGTTAATTTTAAAGCTGCATCCAATAGCAAGAGACACTGAAAACATGTAAGATTTGGGATGCTGTTTATTCCTGGTCTGTGTACATTAGCTCTCTGAGTCTGTACCACTTCTGCTGTAGACAAGAATATTTCCAAGTGCTATTAGGAGCTACAGCTATTTCTGCTCCAGTTGGGCCACAGCTGCCCAAAGGCAGTCCAGGCTGCACAGGGAAATCCCAGTGCTGTGCTGAATTAGGAGACTATTCAATGAAGACTTCTCTCACAAGTAAAAGAGGGTCTTTTGACCGTAGTATATCAGAAATAAGACACTAAGCTGGAGTCTGAAGTACAAGAATCCACCTCTCTTTGGAAATCCTCTGTTTGCTCTGTGATAACACAATAATGCTGAAAACAGGCAGGCACTGATAAAGACCTAAGACCAAATACAAGCCAGGTATAAGCAGGGTGACATTGCTAAACAAAGCAGAACACTGTCTACTTTCACCAGACCTGAATTTTAACTTGGATATTTTGCAAGGGCTTACTTGGAACTGTACCTCAATTAAATATTCATTCATGAGAAAAAGTTATTTGTGTTTCATAGCAAACATCTCGTACACAATTTATAAATGGCTACATGTATCCTTAATTCGTTTTCAACAACCCTGCTAAACACTGAGGGCAAACTAAATCCATTTTATGTCAAGGCTGCAGATACAGTCACCTTATCTAATCAGCCCCAGCTCCCTTAAAGCCAGTAACTCAGAAACAAAAAGGCTACCAAAGCAAGTAACTTCTGTGAGGCCTCACTGGAGAAGAAGGGGATCTGGTTGACTCCTGCTCACCTGCCACACCGAGGCATGCAGGCAACCTGAAACAAAGGGAGTTTTCAGTGCTTCCCAATGACACACCTAGTTTGTGAAGTAATTACCTCTGACGCATGACACAAAGATAAACACCGAGTCTTGTAGCATGTTGGCTAGCAACTCCGCAAAACACTTCAGAAAATAGTATAATTATGCAACCTTTAAAATAGCAGGTGATCTTCAACTGTTTGCAGCAGATAACTCAGGACCTAGGTACTAATTGAGTGCCACTTTAGACTTCAAAATAGAGCTGAAGTGCTATCTCAGATGCAACCGAGGTTTCACATGGACAAGATTTGCTTCTAGGCAGAACATGGCTCAGCTCAGTGTTTCACTTACTTAATAAGTTGATTATATTTTAGAGGTGACATGATTAATTCTTTGGTCTCTTTTAATGAAGTACAGATGTAAGATGAGGGGGGAAATCTGTAACATGTAACCTTATGATTATCTTCTGAGCCATGGTTTCATCTGCATGACCTCTCAGCAACGGCCAGCAATGCCTTTAGAGACAGATCTGTTGGTCCACTGCTCTGTTTCGACCTTCAAGCACTTACAGTGTGGGAGGAGGAGGGTGAGGTGCTCCAGGACTCCAGAAGCAGGGTGTTGTGTCCCTTCACCTGGTATCAGTTGAGGGTGAGGAGCTGGTGACTGAAGCTAGTGGTTCATGAGCTAATTGTTCAGTATGTTTAATTACCTCTGATTGGTGAAAACATTGTAATTGAAGCATTTTTTTTAGACATGAAATAAAGTTTCTGTATCCAATAAGTTTGTCTGGGTTTTTTTTCAGGCTTGTTTTGTTGTTTGGTTTTGGTTTTTTTTTTTATGTCATTTGACCTTCTAGACTTTGCTTAGTGTGGTTTAGTGCAAACACATGTCCATTAGGGACCTTCACAGACTTACCTTGGATTATTTCCAAAGCCAGCTCCAGCTCAGTGCTGGATCTTAGAGAGACCGGGAACGCAAGAGGTGGAAGCATCTTGTGGACACAGGTGAACCCTATTGTCCCTAAGGCACGCTACACTGGTCCATGTGGCATTTTCATATGACAAAGTGGGTTGCCCTGTGTTGTTCTCCCTAGCTGTGATCTGCCTGCCAGGACAGCCAGAGAGCGAGGTGGAAGTGCAAGGTCAGCTATGGACTTCTTTTGCAGAGTTCAGTTTTAAGGGCAAATGCTGTGAGTGCTTGGGATGTTGTTACAACAAGGGCTTCACAGGAGGCTCTACCAGACTATAGGTCTAAGGCAGGCCCTAGGACCTGTAACAGATGTTCTCTGTTAACTCCCCTCCCTCCCCAAAGGGGAAGAGAAAGAAATAAGGGAGAGAGACATTGATTAGAAAAGGAAACTACAACAGCTTTAATGAAAATAATAATAATAATAAATGGAATATATAAAAATATATACAAAACCAATACTGAACCCAGTCCCTCTACCCCCAATGGTAATTACATCACCATTACCACTGATGATGTGGAGCAGGCACTGGGAGAGTCCCAGACTGTTCAGGGGCCAGACAGGACACCAGCACACAGTGGGAAAACTGAGAATCCTGGCCACTGGCCTAGGTGCCCTTCACCTTAAAGATGATGACAAAACAGGCTGTGCATGTGCAGCTCATTCATGGGGTAGAGTAACAGTTGGATGTGCTTGCAGAGAAAGCCTCTGGTCTCCCAGGCAGGGACCCTCCACAATGCAGATGTGCCTGGAAAGGTTCAGGGGCATCCTGGAGAGCTGCATCTAAGGTGCTTCCAGAAGGCAACATGGACAGGACTAACAAAAGCACTTCACCCATGCTATTTCTCTCTGAGTGCAACCATCTTTAGCAACACTGAATTGTTTTCCACTGTAGTCAGATTGAACGGAACTCTCCTGGTCCCTTTGCAGGCTGTCCCATAAGTGAGCAATATCACAGCAAGGAATACTTTTCTACTGCATTATCTTTCCAGATATATAAATGTGCTTCTTCTCTGCATTCCTAGCAATACCCTCCACTCCAGTTGCCTGAAATAACTGCTCACTCATCACTGTAGTGGGTTTAGCTGTGCTGTATGAATACAGAAAGATAAGAAACAATTTCTTTAGATAACAGCACACACTCTTGCACAAAGTTCTTTCTTGTCTCAGAGTTCAGTCTGCACCCTTATTTAAAGAAAAGAAAGTAACAAAAAAAAATTCCTCTTACAGGAATCACCTTAAAATGCAGCACACAGCATGATTACTACAATGCTAAGGATTTCTAAATAGTGGTGTTGTTTCAAGAAAGATCACAGCCACCATTTTCCCCACAGATGCCAATGTGTAGTATTTGAAATTATCTCTTTTTCTGTGTTTCGATCCGCAATTAAGCATTGTATTTCTAATGCCACCACACAGTAACGGTGAGTAAATAATGGCTTAAGAAGTAAGAAAAAAATTCTGTTTGCCTTTGCAGGTGTTAAATTTCAGCAGGATAATCTAACTCAAACAAAGCTCTAAACAAAAGTTGCTGACATTTCTGACTGACAATCTGAGTTAAACAAGGCAGATAATAAAATTTATCTCTCCTGGCTCTAAATTCTCTGGCCACTGATTTTTACCATGGCTGTAAAATTATGAATTTATTTTTTTTTTAACTCTAGGTATAACATTTTGTTTACATTTTTAATGCATGAGAAAATCAGTTGCAGCAACTACATGTGGATAAATTATTTTCTTCTGTAATGGTATCCTTAAAATAAGACAAGCAGTAAAACTTGCACTGGGAAGTAAATAGAAGGATTGAAATGCAAATTTAGATTATTTTCTTATTCTTCTGGTAACCTGGTTATTCCTCCCTTGAGAAGGAATGCAATGCTATGTATCTTGTACCCAGATGGATTCAGACTCCTATCCTGTAAGCAATCTCAGAAAGGTAACAGAATATTTTTTACACACAGTAATTAATTCTGTGGAACCCTTTAACGGGAAACAGCTGCAGTGAAACTGTTTGCAGAGAAGAGAATGAAAGCTGGGAGTTGTTTCAATGCAAACTAGTGACGCTTGTGAGTCCCTTCCCACAGGACTCAAGCTTCCAATCCTGCCCCAATGTCAAAGCCCTTCAGAGTCAAGACAGTGGAGACAGACCCGTAACCAAGAGGTTTAGTGGAGAAAATTCCATTACTTCACTATGACAGGCTCCTATTGTAATTCTTAATTGGTTACTTTAGATTACTCTCTCAGCCAACCCTTGTTAATGTGAAATGATAACCTTGAACTGTGTTCATGGTTTAAGTATTATTCACAGACCTGCATACAGTGCACAGGGACAAAGTCAAAAATTCTTTTGCACTTGTGTGAGGTCAGAACCAGGCTGATTCTGTCAGTCTGATCACAGAATCACAATAATTCAGCTGTTTATAGGCCTTATCAAACATTAAAAGTTTGTGCATGCCAGTCTGGAAATAGAGCTTACTGGCCTGATTCTGCTACTTTTAGCCATGTTGCTATTACCTGAATTATTGTGCAATCTTATTTAAACAAGTAGAGGTAGAAAAGGTGAGTCCTATGTTCTTCAGAAAACTTGAGATTGTATGAATAAAACAAATTAGTGGCTCAGTAATTATAAAAATATTAACTAATTAGGGGAAATTGAAGCAGTCCTGGTCAGAAGAGTTGCCCTGTTAAAGTTTTCAACTCTAAATGCCTGTGTGTGTTGTTTGTCCTAGATAGAGACAAAGAAGTTCTTTAAAATAAAAGATACCTTATAGTCTTATCTTTAATACAATTATTATAGGTTTATGTTGCAGTTTTTTGCAATGTATTTGATGTTCAATTTGTATCACTGTATTCTTTCTCGGAGATTATAGACATTTATGTATATGACACATGGACCACTTGGTGGATAAGACATTGGCTGAATGGTTGCACTCAAAGAGTTGCAGTCAACGTCTCAGGATCTGAGTGGAGACCAGTGACAAATGGCATTCCTCAGGGGTTGGTGTTGGGACTAGCAGTGCTTAACATCTTTGTCAGCAACATGGTCAGTAGCACCGAGTGCACCCTCAGCAAATTTGCCCATGACACCAAGCCGTGTGGTGTGGTCAGCATGGGTGAGGGAAGAAGCAGCTTTCAGATGGACCTTGACAGGCTTGAGAGGTGAGCCTGTGCAAACCTTATGAAGTTCAACAAGGCCAAGTATAAGGTCCTGCACCTAGGTCAGGGCAATCCTAACACAAATACAGTCTGGGTGATAAATGGATTTGGAGCAGCCCTGCGGAGAAGGACTTCAGGGTATTGGTGGATGAAAATCTGACATCAGCCAGCAATTTGCACTCACAGCCCAGAAAGCCAATCACATCCCGGGCTGCATCAAGAGAAGTGTAGCCAGCATGTCAAGGGAGGTGACATGTCTGAATAGACAGGAAAGATGGGGAGGGACTCTTCATCAGGGAGTGTAGTGACACAAGGAGAGGTAATGGTTTAATGTTGAAAAAGGGTAGATTTATATTAGATATTAGGAAAAAAGTTCTTCACTGTGAGGGTAGTGAGATACTAGAACAGGTTGCCCAGAGAAGCCGTGGATGCCCCTTCCCTGGAAGTGTTCAAGGCCAGGCTGCATGGGGCTTGGAGCAACCTGACCTAGTAGAAGGTGTCCCTGCCCACGGCAGGGGGATTGGAACTAGAAGATCTTTAAGGTCCCTTTCAACTCAAACCATTCTATGATTCTATTATTCTATAGAGGTGTTGTATACATTAATTACATTCCTCTTGCTCCTTTGAGAAGACTAGTGGGATGGTGTTTGATGGCACTGCTCCAGTGAGGGAGGTGACTCAGAGCTGGCTCACATCACACAAGGAGAGAGAGGGTAAATATGAACCTATTCCTTAAATTATCAAAGTATCTCCTTTATTCCTCCTTCTACAATTATTATCTACAAAAGATTTTCAGCTTGACTCTGTGCTCCTCAGCACCCATGTGCTGCTTCCTAGAGCCCTCGAAAGCCTGTCTGCTCTGCTCAGAAAGTCCTTTTGCATCTTCAACCCAAAGGTGTTTTTCCAATACTTTTGTACCTCCCTGCTTGTGTTTGAGCCCTTGCTAGGCTGGAAGCCTTCCTTCAGCTGGGTGCTGGGGAGGCAGCTGCACCAAGTGTCTTCATTCTCCCCTCAGACGAAGAGGGAGAGGAGAGCACCAGGTGGGGGAAGGAGTGGAGTAATCTCTGAGTAATCTCTGTCATTCACAAGAAGGAAGGAAGTAAGAGTGGCCCATCCTGAATTTGTGTGAAATGCTCTCTCATCAAAGGAGAGCCAGCAACCAGGAAGAAGGTTTATCAGGTGAGGGTTATTTGGAATTGCCCATCCAGGCCCAACCACAGAGTTTTGTTCTGTAAACAGGGTGATCTGGCTCCACTGGGAACAGACTAGGGATGCACAAGGACCTTTGCTGGAGCACACATGCAGGGAAGTACATGTAGGATGGAAAAGGCCTGCTACAGTAAGCAGGAAATTTATATCATCCTAACAGCCAAGTCTGTTTTTTCACTTATTATTAATATTCAGTTCAGTTAATACAGCAGTGAGCAGAATGTACCCACAGGTCTAGCCATAAAGGAAGTAATTTACTGCCTGCTTTAAAACAGTGCTGTGTAAACACTTGACTTGCATTAAGTACTGCATTTCTATTGGAATAGTGGCACATTCAGGTGAGCAAACACAACACTTTGGAGAATACTAAGCACTTTTGGTCCAGCCCCAGCCCACACTGCTACCAACCCACAACAGTGTAAAAATAAATCAATGTTGTTAATGAAAATATTGAGGAACTGAAAATTATTTCAACACACTTTTTAAAGTTCAATGTTTCTATTATTTCCACATGATTTTGGCTTCCCGCAGCTTGAATAAAGCATTAGAGAGGCTCTGACCTTACTCCAAGACTCTCATGGACTTCAGTCAGTCAGGATCAGGCCCAGGATGGGCACCTGAAACAAAAGAAGGCAAGAAAGGAAGCCCAAGGGACCACCATTCCCAGCATCAGAGTGATTTCTTATAAATGCCCTAAAATATGCTTCAAAAATTAAAAGTATTTATAAATATATAATGCCACAACCCCTGTATTTTCCTGTTACACCTGCTTCTGTATGAGAGGCAGATTTTTCTCTATTCTCTTTCCCTCAATCACAGAGCAGCTCAGAAATGTTATCATTCAATTGTTTCTTTCTTCCTCCACAGAGGTAGCACTGTTCCTTGTGGTACAATTTCACCACTCAACAGCAAATGGAACTGACCCATACAGAGACTGGGATCTGCAAGACACTGTTTCCTTGCCTTAAAGTGTGGAACTGGACCGTTCCTTGGGACCCTGCCCCAACACATCTATCTCACTGTGAGGCTACTGACTTCAGTTCATCCTTGAAAGCAGCATCCTCCAGAGTTCAGTGAAATTACAATACTCCTTCAGCCCTGTGCCTATGCTCAGTCTCGTTGCACTGGAGCCTGAAGAAAGCATGAGTCCAGCAGGCATTCCTTTATGGGCTCAGGGCTGATAGCTGACTAATCAGTTTGGGGAGAGCTGACAGACAGCTGCTAGTGACTGTGGTCTTCAGCAAAACTAATTTCCAGCCTTAGTATTTTTGAACCATTTTGGTATGGTGCCTGTACATCAGAAATCCCTGTGACATACATACTGTGTTGCTGACACAGAAGCTCAATGACTTTTTACTCTCTACCCTCCCACGTTCTGGTGCAATTCCTTTCCTTAATGAGCATACAGAAAATGACCTCTGGTCCCTTCTGCAAAACCATGAGCTCTTTCCCCAAGCTCTGGAGCTCACATTTTCAGATTATAAAATGCAATTATTTTCCCATGCAGCAACATCTGCAACAAGACTAGATTTGCAAACAGATTTTCAGCCTCTCATTAGGCTGACAAGAATTTGGTCAGCCTGGTAAGAAATTTGCTAGTGGAAAATTCATTTTATTTAAGCACCCCTTCACATCAGTCTCCTAAAAGAGCCTCCTGAATGCAAAGGCAGACACTACTGCTCAGGCTACCCCTCCTGTGCAGGGCAAATAGTTTATTAATGAGGCAGGCAGAATCTGACTTCATGCAATCAATCATGAAAATGTCTTAACAACCATAACCTAAAATTAGCACCTTTCATGACTATAACATCATTCCCAAACTCCCCTTGATTGTATGCTGTTACTTAATACTTACAGTTCATTCTTTGTCATTCTGGAGTATCAGAAGACTCCCAAGCAGAAACTGGATCTATGTGATTCTTAAACACTGCTCACAGATCTTTTCCCCCACACAGCAGATGAGATTGAATGAGTCCAAAACTTGGCTGATATCCTTTGATGATGTCTTTGGTTTGTGGTGGTGGCAAAACTGCTTGTCCCAGTAACCTACAATTATGACATTTAAGTGATAAAACCCCCACACATCAACACCTGTGCTAATAATATGGCTTCACTATGTTGGAATTCAAATTACTTGCATTTTACTTTTGGCACAGGTTCTGATTTAATTCCCAGTTAAGTCAATGAGAGTGAAGAATCTTTCAGTTTGCAATGACAGGGGATAAGCTCAGTAGTCAAGGTTTATTCTCCAAATATTAGCAGAAGTGCTCCACTTATCAGGCAGTTCGTATTGTTAGCTTAAAGTCCATAAAATCTTTGCATCTAATTATTAGCTTTTGTGACGGATGGATATATAAATTGGTAATACAATCTTCAATTTATTCTTAAATTTTTAATTAATTGAAGCATTTTTGAAGCATAGATGTTTCCAAAACAACTCCTTGAGGAAACATACTGGTATTTTGTTGCCTACTAGGGATCTTTAATGACAGCGACCCTTGACTGTCCAATCATTGTAAACTGGCTTTAAATTAAGACTATTATAAAACTGGAATCTAGTTCTATTTTTATTTGGATTAAGTGACTCAAGACTTATGAAATGGACAGAGCTCAACAGATGTGAGGCAGATCCATACTATAACTGCAAACTTTGATTTCTGCTCCCTCCTCCTGGACATTTTCCTCAGGGAAGACAATTTAGCAGTGGGCTGTACAAGAAAAATCCATGGATCTTTATGAGCTGAGGGTGCATCCTATAATTCATCTTGAAATTCTTGATAAGATTCTCATTGACTTCAATGGACTTCTAAACAAGCTCTGAATGTGAGAGGCAAGAGATTCCCCAGTTTCATTTTCTAGGTATGATCAACAGTGATGCAACTGCCCAGATCTGTGAAATGTTGTATAAAACTTCATAGTGCACTCTTGTATATGGCTTGTGGTACAGATGTGACAGTCTGGGATTCCCTATAGTATAGCATATAGTACTTCCTGAGTGAACCACCTTCTGGAAGATTTCTGTTAATCATTTAACAGGCAGCAAAGGCTGAGAGGAATGTGTTTTTCTTTCAACAGTGCTTCATGGAAATATAAAGAACAATGCACCTCTAAATATAAAAGATGTATAGCCAGGATTGCTCTTCAAAGATTACAAAACACTATCAGGCAAACAGCAGCATAATCTTCAGTTTAAGCAATTCAATGCTTTCAAAAATAAATTAAAAACCATCACATAAATAGGTTCCGAAACCCTGCAACAGAAGTTGGACTAACAGAAACAGCTTCTGCAAAATTTATATATTGCACTCCAGTTGCCCAAAGAGTAGTCTAGATCAGGAGGTGGTGTGAACTAAACCAGTTCTAATATTTTACTGTTGCTGTTAGCAGACAAGAGTGTAAAAAGTCCCTCTTCCCTGTCTGTGTGATTAGCATGTGATAGGCCTATCATCTGGCAGAGACTGTCCAGGAGCCTTTTGGCTCAGGCTCCAGACTAACATACACCTTCCCTGTGCAGACAAATTCCCGTGGGAGACAAACATCTTGCACAATGAGTATTCCAGGGCCACACCAATATGTTGTTGCACTTCCAACCCATCTGAACTGTCAGAAGATGCACTGCCTGTACAAAACTGGGAATTTCCCATGACACCTATCCGTGTGGCTTGACTTCTGTGTACTTCTGAGAGTTACATCCAAAAACTCTAGGGATGACGATTCCAGCAAGGTTTAGGAGAAGCAATTAGCACTGCTTGTTCAATCTCATGCTACATTTGCCAAGCTAATAATTGCACCTTTCTCAAAATGCTCTATGTTGAGCAGGATTTGGTGACTGAAAAAAATTCCATACCCATCTAAGTACCAGGTAAGTAGATTTTGACATTACTTACTGTTGAACTCTTCGACCACATGAAGCGACAGTCTGGTCTAGTCTTCCATCTTTACCAGTAGAGTTTTCTGATCTTAATTTCAGGTGCATACCGATGTACCAGCAGACCTACTGGAGACACGAGGGACTGCAGCTGCTGAAAGTATATCCAAACCACAATCACAAACTGCGTCTATAAATAGAGCATGAAAGTCACACATGGCTTTTATGAGCCAGGTGCTCTGGAGACTACGAGCAGCGCCGAATCCTGGTAACATGTTTAACCCATTTGTTAAGTGTTCACAAGGTGCTTACGTGTTTCATGCCAAAAATAAAATATGCAGTGACATTTCACAGTGAGGGTGACAGAGCTCTGGAACAGGCTTCCCAGGGAGGATGTCGAGTCTCCTTCTCTGGAGACACTCAAGATCCACCTGGATCTGTTCCTGGGTGACTTAGTCTGGGTGATCCTGCTCTCGCAGGGGGGTTGGACTAGATGATCTTCTAGGTCCCTTCCAACTCCTAGTATCTGTGAATCTGTGACATGATCCATCAGACTTTGTGCCATCACACCATAGAGGAGCAGGGATGTGTATGTGCTCCTGTCTAGGGATTAAAACCAGCAAAACTGAATTAAGTTTTTACCTCTAGAGAGAGGCACAACTCTAGCAGCTTCTTGCAGGTTCGTTTCACTGGTGTCAGGGGTACGCAGGCACCTCTTGTGAGCCTTTCATCCCTTTGCTGATGTAATGACATGGACATAGGAGCTACGAGAGCATCATGGAATGTTCTTCCCCTCTGCAGGGAAGTCTGAAACACATGAAGTCGACTCCCTTGCCCTCCGGCAGTTCCACTCTCAGACGCTGCTGCCTTCTACAGCCTGTCCCGAGCGCCTCGCTGCCAGCAGCACGCAGCCCTCAGCCTGCCTCCGCGGGAGCCTCCCCTCGCCCCCTGCCGCCATTTTGAGCGGGGAGCTGAACGGGCAGAGGGCCTCGGTGGAAGCATGACCCGTGCCTCTCCCACCTCCAGCAGGTTATGAGTCTTCCTCCCTAGCCCGGTGACGATACAGGCGGAGCGGCTCCCACCCCAGGCGCTGCTCAGGAGGCGGCCACGTCGCGACATCACCGCACCGCCACCGCTCCCTGCCCGCACCGGCTGCCAGGGCAGCCCCACGCCTCAGGGGCTCTGCACATGCGCACACCGCGCGCGTGCCACCCCCCGGCCGACTACCCCCAGCCCCGGCGGGAGGAGGGATGGGAAGGATGGCGGGGGGAGGGGTGTGAGGCGTGGTGGTGTGTGAGGGGAGGGGTAGGGTAGGGAGGGGGAAGAGGGGGAGGAGGTGGAGAGGAGTAGGGAGCGATGAGCCGGGGGCGGGGGGGATGGAGCAGAGGAGGGGGTGATGGAGCTG